>RJVU01004711.1:70704-112581 GCA_003731715.1 Anabarilius grahami | reverse complement strand
ACACACACACACACACACACACACACACACACGCACACAAACGCATGCACACACATGCACCCACGCACACACACACACACACACAAACGCATGCACACGTTGTGAATCTGAATGACTTTTAATCAGTAAGGACTTTTTATTTTATTTTAATTTTTTGGTCAACAAGCAAAATTCCATTTGTATCATTTTGCATAGGAAAGCATAAGACTTACAAGTACATACATACAATTGTACATATGCATGTACACATACATAACCATACAAAATAATATTACAAAATCATTCAAAAAGAAAAAATATCAATAAAAAACAAGATGTTTACATCTTTAAGGACTTCTTTAACCGCACACATAAAGTCTGTAGTGAGTTTATAAGCTGCATGTGTCATTTGAGCCCATCTGTGTTACAAGGCTGTTACACTTTTTAATGCAAGTGTAAATTATGAATAGAAATAAAAACAGCAAAGTTTTGTATTCTTGAGGTTTAATATATGTATATGGTTTTATTGAACAACACATTAAGATAGTCCTTCATTTCAATGAAGATTATCCTCTTGTTTCGAGGACGATGTTGTGATTGGATCGACTTTGTGATTGAGAGAAGAGAACTGAAGAAAAGGTATTTTTTTCCCCTTTCTGCACTTTTTTTTTTATAAATCCTTATTGCATTATTGTCATATTTGTATGTCTATCTTTTATTTAAAGTTAAACGATAAACCCTTTGAACCCTTTTTAACTACAATTCTGACAAGACAGAAGCTTTAATGTCATTCTTCATTAAATAAGTCTGTTGCAGCTAACAGTGATGTTCAAAGAAAGTGAAAGTTCACGATGGAAACAAACAAAGATCATCTGTTCATCTGAAGCTGCTTCACCTGTTCTTCACACAGAACCTGACTATAAACAAAGTAAACCACATAATTATTTAATGAATGTAATCATTTACACAAAGCTTTCCACACCTTACAGTTTGAACCTGCTCAGGTGCGTATTCACTGGGGTGTTGGTGCTTCTGATGTTTTTCAGGACATGACCTGTCACATCAACTAACAGGGCACACCTGACATGGGCTAAGAACAAACGTTTAAAAGGACAGATATTAAAACATGAAAAAAACACCGTAATTATGAATCCACCAAACCTGTTCGAGCAGACACAGTGTTTTATCAGAAGTAACTGGATCAATAAATGCTTATTGTGACGTGTCAGTTTCACGATGAAGACAGTTATATCAGTTATATCACTGCTGTTATTTTAGTCTTTTCTTCTGACTCAAAAGATATTGTTAGGAATCTTGGTTGAAACAGCATTGATTATTAGTGTGTGTGTGTGTGTGTGTGTGTCCATGTCTGCTTTTGCATTTCGATTTGAAGAACACAAAACAAATTGTGTCAAAAAGGAGAAAAAAAAAAAACCACTATAAAAATTCCACAAAGCCTATGTGAACGATCACGAAGCAGAATGACTGCTTTTATTTTTGAAATGACATTGATTCAGTTTAATTAGTCAAGGTTTGCGTCACTATATTTGATATATTCTGCAGATGTGTGTGTAGATCAGTGATGCTGCTCTCGAAAACAGCTTTGGCCAATACTGAGCCGGCATTCAGATGTAGAAACGCTGAACTTAAACAGGGACCTTTTCTTGTGCTTATTATTAATTATTCTACATTTGTGTTTAAGGGCTGCACAAGTGTCTCAGTGGAAAACACTGTCTCCACACAACAAGAAGGTCTCTGGTTCGAGTCTCAGCTGAGCCAGAAAGTCTTTCCTTCAGTCCCAGCTAACAGAATTATGTTATAAGAAAGATCAGCAGCTCACATTAGAATATTAGAGAAAGATAAATGTGAACACATAACCAACACCACCTGGTCATCTTTTCTCTTTGCTTACATGGTTGTTATAACTCAGTTACAGCAGCCAAAACAATTCTAATATTAAAAGTCAAGGGTCAAGAGCCCAACTAAAACGAACACCAATCTCAATGATGGTGACTCAAACTGTGATTTTCTCCTTTGGTGATTCTGCTTGTCATCAAGTATCTTCAATAATGGTCAATCATCACTCAATCACTTAATTATCTTATTAACTTTAACACTGCTTCAGTGTTCATTTAACACTCTTGAGTATGGTCTCACTTATACTCCCAGGAGAGTTTATTTAACACTGGAGTTTTTGCTGTGTGGGTGAAATAAACATACGGCAGGACTTTTGTTCTGACCCCTGGACTTTACACCTGTGGTTCAATATATAAGCAAGCACAGATTTGCTCATCTTTTCCTGCATTAAGCCGAAAAACCAGATTCACTGGATTAACTTGCATTAAAACACATGAATGTTTTCATTGTTCTTGTGAATGAGCACACACGCACGCAAACACACACCTTTGTTTGACCTGTTTACTCTGACTTCTTTAACTGCACACATAACTGAGTTTATAAGCTGCATGTGTCATTTGAGCCCGTCTGTGTTACAAGGCTGTTACACGTTTTAATGCAAGTGTAAATTATGAATAGAAATAAACATGCATCATTTTTGGTTAATCTAAAAGGACGCTCAATTCATTTAATGCGGTTTTATTTGAGATTTAAATGTGTTTTGAGCTCAATAGGAAGTCAACATGACAAAAATGTATTACATGTATTAGAATTACAAACCGATCATCTTATTTTGACTCTAAAAATATTAGATATTTTCATTTTGCCAAAAAGAAAAGTAATATGTTGTATTAAATTTAAACAGCAATGTTTTGCATCCTTGAGGTGAAATATATGTAGGTGGTTTTATTGAAGAACACCAGATAATGCAGTGTTAATTATGTTGCGGTGAAGAGTTTCCTCTTGTTTCGAGGAGAATGTTGTGGTTGGAGCGACTTTGTTATCAAGAGAAGAGAACTGAAGAAAAAGCTTTTTTCTTCCTTTCTTCACTTTTTATAAATCCTTATTGCAGTGGTTCACAATCTATTTAGAGTGAGGCATTTATCATCATTCTCTCTTCCACTTAGACTGCACCTTTTCCATTAAGTGACAATATTTGCCCCCTAAATTGACTTTCTTTATATATTTTTTTTTCTTTATCTTTATAAATACCTTTACAACATCAATAATGTTTTAAATAAAAAAAATACTTAAAACACCAGTAGATGGCGGTTAGTCACTGTCTTAATGCATGAGTCATCAAGTCGTTCATTCAACGAAGCAAGTGGCTGAATTTATGAATGAATCATTGAATCACGAAAAATTCGTTCAAAGCCGCAGATTCGTTCACGGAACACTGCTGTGTGTTGTAGTTCTGCTGGGGCTTTCGTTGGAGCTGTTATTTCATTTCAAAATAGAGTAAATACTGACAATATTGTGAAGAACATGACTTAATATTACCCTTTTATTTGTTGAAATGTTGTATAAAATCAGTATACATTTGCAATCATGTGGATATCTTGCTCGTATAATATTATCAACATTAAAAATGAACTCACAAAAGCTATGTTTTGTATCAGGAGTTTGAATCTTAAATCGGCAGCAGACCTATATGCACCCGTATGCACGCTGCTTATGTGGAAATGGACACTGTCAGATTTGACCCCCAAAAATTGATTGGATTTATTTATGTATTCATGTAGTCATGTATTTACGATATTGTGCCTGTTAGAAAATATATGGTCAGTTTTAATGTTATTTTAAGGTGGGGAAGGATTAAATGAACGGCAACATTCAGCATTTTGTTCATGTTCACCTCACATCCCCCGCTGCCTTATTGCATTGTTGTCATATCTGTATGTCTATCTATTATTTAAAGATAACCCTAACCCTTTTTAACTACAATTCTGACAAGACAGAAGCTTTAATGTCATTCTTCATTAAATAAGTCTGTTGCAGCTAACAGTGATGTTCAAAGAAAGTGAAAGTTCACAATGGAAACAAACAAAGATCATCTGTTCATCTGAAGCTGCTTCACCTGTTCTTCACACAGAACCTGACTATAAACAAAGTAAACCACAGAATTATTTAATGAATGTAATCATTTACACAAAGCTTTCCACACCTTACAGTTTGAACCTGCTCAGGTGCGTATTTCATTGGGGTGTTGGTGCTTCTGATGTTTTTCAGGACATGACCTGTCACATCAACTAACAGGGCACACCTGACATGGGCTAAGAACAAAAGTTTAAAAGGACAGATATTAAAACATGAAAAAAACACCATAATTATGAATCCACCAAACCTGTTCCAGCACACACAGTGTTTTATCAGAAGTATTTGGATCTATAAATGCTTATTGTGACGTGTCAGTTTCATGATGAAGACAGTTATATCAGTTATATCACTGCTGTCATTTTAGTCTTTTCTTCTGACTCAAAAGAAGATATTGTGTGTCAGCAGGTGTGTGTGTGTGTCCATATCTGCTGTTGTATTTCAGTTTGAACAACACAATGCAAATTGTGTCAAAAAGGAGAGAACAAAACATCATAAAAATTCCATAAAGCCTAAGTGACCGATCACAAAGCAGAATGATTGCTTTTATTTTTTTAGATGACATTGATTTAGTCAGGGCTAGAGATAACAATTCTCGATCAGGCCGAAAGACCTAATGGATTGGATTTTTAAACCCTCATCATCGTCAGTTCTTTTTGAGAATTAATAGGTTGAGATGTTGATGTTTTATTAAAAATGTTTGGTCATCATTATGGTGATCTGGATCAACATGCACATTGCCAATTTCTATATCCTAATTATTGTTAATGTAATTCATTTTTCCAGGAGCTCTTTGCTTCTACCTTCAGTTAAACTGCTAACTCTGATTGTAAATGAATTACCTAAATTATATTATTTGCTAACTGCATTCTTTAAATCCATTCTCTGTAAAGCTGCTTTGAAATTATATGTATCGTGAAAAGCGCTATACAAATAAATTTGAATTGAATTGAATCAGTGTTTCATTTAGTTGGTCAGTTTGACTTTTAACTTTTTAAGTCAGTTTGAGTTTTTTCATAACAGTGTTTGCAAGAACAAATAATTTGTAGCAGAGAAAAACATACGTGAAGATTATTGTAAAGAAAAAATGATTGACTAATCTCACACACCATATTTTTTTCCAGAAAATAAGTCACACTGGGTCAAAACTGCATTTTTGAGCATGATGCATATTATTATTACATTCAGAAATAGTGTAAAATATCTGTAAATGAAATGTTTACAAGCAATGTTTTGTAAACAAGGGTTTGTACTTTGTACTGTGTGAAAATCCATGTAAAACAGTATCTTCACATGCGCACATTTGAAAAAACACAGCGGTCACGCTGATCGACAGCCCTACAACAATTTAAAAGTGACCTGTGTTTAGTTGACTGTGTTCAGTTTTATGATGAATAGGATGCGGTGTTGAGTTATCATTGCTAGAATTGTCTGTGTTTGACCAAGTTTTGCATGCTTGACGTTAAATCATAAAATCTTAATAAATGTGAGATTTAATGTGAGCATTGCATTATGGGAACTTTTGCACACTGATGGTTGTATGTCTAACAGGAGGCAGATAACATTTATGACATGTTTCGCACCCGATACACTCTCCATCATCAGGTTTACCAGCACAAGATCTGCAGCATCATTACAGTCATGTGAGTCTCTCTGCGTAAGAAGAGGATGTGGATATAAAACACCTACCTGTAGATATCAAACAGCAGTGAATGTCATATCTGCCATGATATTAAAAAGCTGCATAACCAATTCTTCTTTTATAGGAAGATTTCAGCCTTATGGCTGCGCTCTTTATGCATGTTTAAAACAAACAATATATCACACATTTTCCTAAATGTTAGGCCTTCAAAAGTGCTCGTATGAGCTGACCGTGACCTTCATAAAGAAAAACCTGAAGATATGCTGAAGCTTTCTGTAGTCATAAAGACAGCAGAGGAATACAGCAAACCAATTTATTTCAGATCACTTTCCAAACATGCAGTCATCTTGCACCTTTGTTTGTGTAACACGTGTCTAAGGAATTTGCAATAAATTAATAAATTAAATTATGTTGTAGCAGATCAGAAGATTTAGCAGACGATTTGGAGATTGTAAAGGAGGTGGCGGGTTGTGGTGAGAAACAGACAGGCACAAAGCTAAATTTGAACTTGGAATGTAATTTGTTCCTTTTGATATAAAGTGGAAGTAATAAACAGAAGAAAATAAAGTAAATTACAATGTCATACAAACAATATACAATAAAGATCAACTATGAAAACTTCTCTTCAGCGCACTCTTCTTCTACCCTAATATACATACACAGACCGATCATTTCAATGTCAGAAAGAAATAAAAAAATAAAAATAAAAAAAGGAATGAATAAATGAAATAACTTTTCTCTCAAAATATCACAGCTGTCCCAATAAGGACCATCAATATCAATCAAATGGGTAATGGGTAACCATTTACACTCAATAGTTCAATGTTCTAGAAAGTACTGTTAAGTTTCTTCTCTTTTCCCATTCTTTTTTTTTTTGTCAATTCCCTCTAGAAAGGGAACTTCATCGTTTTTTTTAGATTGGGATTGTCTTGCTTTCATAAGGCAATGCTGATAAATGAAGGAAAGGATATTGTCCTCTTCTTTATAATGTCGTCCTTTTTCCTCTGTAGCAGATTTGGTTGGCTCGCCATCAAATGAGTTTCACAGGATGTCACAAAAGATCACTGAAGTATCACAATCTATAGAGTCAAGAAAGAAAAAAGAAAAAACAAAGGAAGAAAAAAAAAAACCATTTCTGATCAGAGACCAGAACATTTATTTAGTGAATTCAAGAATAATTTCACATCAAAGATAAAATAAACACAATTTTTACAAGAAATTATACATTACACTCATTTACGTCTGTATACATTTTTTCACACATGTGCGTGACCAACAATGGCATAGGTGAACTGCAATGAGGAATAATCGTGCGGTTCACTATGACATTTATAACTACTTAGAAACACATGAAAAAGGGAATACATGCAGTTTACTGCAACTAAGTGACCATTTTTCACCACTGTTCACCACTATTCTTTTTACCACTGATTGTATTATGCTGACTCACCAAGTAAAATGTGATTCAACAACAATATTCAATTCACCATTCACAAAGAGCCACCCCCTTTAGTTACTGTTGCTATGTCCGACAAGCCATGCCGCTCTCATGCCACACATGCGGAGCAATGGACACTCACAACACATCAACAGACAAGACAGAGAAGGTTACTTTCGATATGAAACAAACGGTATTATATGTAAACAATAAATACCGTTTTGTGGCTCTTTAATGTGTCATGACAGATCGCTGTAGCTTCTCAGCTCAAGCGGCTCATGAACTGATAATCTCTTCTGACTAATTAATTTATAGCATCAAATAAACATGAATGAACATCAGAAGGAATGTTGTTTCAACCGCGGAATGACTTCAGTACTAATAAAATTTTTCAAGTTCAAGTCCACCGATGTAATCTACTAACTCCCCTGCTTTGTCGGAAAAAAAATGGCAGATTCAGCATTATAATTGGTGAGATCGCCTGTCAATCAAACTCCCTGTGAAGGGTCAATTTTCTTCTTCAGATATTGGATGGCTTGAAATAAATGAATTAAAAAGCGTTTGCACACTTTTCAGCAGGGGCGGGTTCTTCATTAGGGCTATAGGGTGAAGCACCACCAAAGTGCCAAAGTGATGGATTTTTTAAATCACATTCAACCACAGTGTTATGCTAGCTGTCACTGCTCTAGGGGCCGTTCACATATTGTGTCTAAAAATGCATGGAAAACACGGCTGCGCCACTTTCTCCTTTCCAAACAAGTGCAGGTCTCTGCAGGACAGTAATGATCAGTGGGCGAGGCCATAAACAGAGGAGTGTTTTTGAGAGCGTTACCTGATTTCTCACATCAGAGTGTGGGTAGGGTTGGGGGAAGGGGATCATTTTCATTGCATGACATATAAACACCCACCAGTTTGAAAACACCCACAAATAAAGAAACGCCCACTTTTGTTCCACAGAGACCTCATACTCTTTCTAAAGCACTTGCGCTCCCGTGGCATCTGTCATTGCCATGCAACCATGAACTGTGCTCTCCACAACAACAAGGATGTTTCAGCAGAGTATAAATTCATTTCTATCAGAATCAGAATCAGAATCAGAAATCAGAATCAGAAAGAGCTTTATTGCCAGGTATGTTGTTTACACATACTAGGAATTTGTTTTAGTGACAGAAGCTCCACAGTGCAACAGAGTAACAGCGACAAGACAAGACACATAATAAAAAGAATAAAATAATATACAAATTTACAAGATAGACAAAGTGCAAAAAAAACAAAAAAAACAATATATAATATAGACAATTGTATGTACAGTTATGTGTGCAAATTTGAAATATAAGTGTTTTAAGTAAATAATGTGTAATAGTGTTGTGTGTTCCGTGTTTGTCAAGTGTTCATGAGATGGATTGCCTGAGGGAAGAAACTGTTCCTGTGTCTGGTCCTTCTGGTGCTCAGGGCTCTGTAGCGTCGACCAGATGGCAACAGTTCAAAGAGGGAGTGTGCTGGATGTGAGGGGTCCAGAGTGATCTTCTTTGCCCTTTTTCTCACTCTGGATAAGTACAGTTCTTGGAGAGTGGGAAGGGTTGTGCCAATGATTCGCTCAGCAGACCGGACTACCCTCTGTAGTCTTCTGAGGTCAGATTTGGTAGCTGAGCTGAACCAGACGGTAATTGAAGAGCAGAGGATGGATTCAATTATGGCAGAGTAGAACTGTTTCAGCAGCTCCTGTGGCAGGTTGAACTTCCTCAGCTGGCGAAGGAAGTACAACCTCTGCTGGGCCTTTTTCACAGTGGAGTCAATGTGAATATCCCACTTCAGGTCCTGGGAGATGGTGGTGCCCAGGAACCTGAATGACTCCACTGCAGTCACAGTGCTGTTCATGATGGTGAGTGGGGGGAGAGCAGGGGGGTTTCTCCTGAAGTCCACGATCATCTCCACTGTCTTGAGCGTGTTGAGCTCCAGGTTGTGAAGACTGCACCAGACAGCCAGCTGTTCAACCTCCAGTCTGTAAGCAGACTCGTCTCACTCCCGGATGAGGCCGATGACTGTGGTGTCGTCCGCAAACTTCAGGAGCTTGACAGAGGGGTCTTTAGAGGTGCAGTCGTTGGTGTAGAGGGAGAAGAGCAGTGGGGAGAGGACACAGCCCTGAGGGGCACCGGTGCTGATGGTGCGGGTGCTGGATGAGAATTTTCCCAGCCTCACTAGCTGCTGCCTGTCTGTCAGGAAGCTGGTGATCCACTGACAGACAGAGGTGGGCACGGAGAGCTGAGTTAGTTTGGGCTGGAGGAGTGATGGGATGATGGTGTTAAAAGCAGACCTGAAGTCCACAAACAGGATCCTCACATAAGTCCCTGGTCTATCCAGATGCTGGAGAACATAATGTAGTCCCATATTGACTGCATCATCCACAGACCTGTTTGCTCGGTAAGCATACTGCAGGGGGTCCAGTAAGGGTCCAGTGATGTCCTTCAGATGAGCCAGAACCAGTCTTTCAAATGACTTCATGGCCACAGACGTTAGAGCCACAGGTCTGTAGTCATTAAGACCAGTAATTTTGGGTTTCTTTGGGACGGGGATGATGGTGGAGCGTTTGAAGCATGAGGGGACTTCGCACAGCTTCAGTGACCTGTTGAAGATCTGTGTGAAGATGGGGGCCAGCTGGTCAGCGCAGGTTTTCAGACAGGCTGGTGAAACGCTGTCTGGGCCTGGTGCCTTTCTTCTCTTGTTCTTTCTGAAGACCTGGCGCACATCATCTTCACTGAACTGAATTGTAGGTGTGGGGGAGAGGGGGGTTGTTGGAGGTGTGAATGGTGATGATGATGATGATGGTGATGGTGATGGTGATTTCTCAAACCTGCAATAAAACTCGTTCAGATCGTCTGCCAGGTGTTGATTTGCCACAGAGCTGGGGGATGGTGTCTTGTAATTGGTGATGTCTTTTAGACCTTTCCACACTGAAGCTGTGTCATTAGAAGAGAACTGATTCCGAAGTTTATCAGAATAATTCCTCTTTGCCACTCTAATCTCCTTTTCCAGTGTGTATTTGGCCTGTTTGTACAAGACTCTGTCCCCTTTTCTGCGAGCATCTTCTTTGGCCTGACGGAGCCGGCTGAGTTTTGCAGTGAACCAGGGTTTGTCATTGTTGTAAGTGAAATGAGTCTTTGTAGGAATGCACAAATCCTCACAGAAACTGATATATGAAGTCTCTGTGAGCTTGTCCAGATCGCTGGCAGCAGCTTCAAAAACACTCCAATCAGTCCATTCGAAACAGGATATCCCTTGCATTATTAGATTTACTACTAGATATATTTATGAAGATGAGAAATAAAAACCCACCCAGTACAGCTATGATCAGCTATTTGGCTGAGCTTTCGATGTTTTGCTATGGAAAAGCGGAAGCTGAAAGCTTGGTTCTTGTCACATGACCTGCGGTGTGCTTGCGGCATTCTGTAAAATTGAATTTTTCATCTCAATGCTCCTGGAAAACGCACCGCATGCGCATCACGACTGCCTCAGTTCCACGATGAGCGCTTATTTTTGAGCATTTGAAATAACGAATTTGAGTGTGCAAAAGACGCAATATGTGACCCATCACGGAAACCAGGGACACAAGTCGGCAGCACAACTCTCGAGCAAAATGAGAAAGAAGCATTTTTTTTCAAAATTGGTGATTTTCGTTTTTTTGCAGAATCTGTTAGTTGAGATCACAAAGAAGCCTCTCCATGTTTGAGATAGCAGTATTGGTATATTTAAAAGTGTACATTTTGAGGTTGAAATCGGCTTGTTTTTCGGAGATTCTAGCACGCAGTAGGGGCGTGTCATGTCTGTGTGTATTTCCATACTGGGAAGCGTGGCAACTTATTATGCAGCGCTCTGGTCGGCTCTAGCTGATATCAAAATTCAATGAAGAACCGTGGCCCTTACACCGAAAATGTTTTGAAGTACTTCTTCGACAAGCCGGATGCTTATGAACAAGCGCTCACTGATTCTGAAGACGATCTGAGCGACGATGAAAGCGTGCATAATAAGACATTATCTCTCTGGAGTCGGGTAACGCGCCGGCGCATTTTGCAGGATTTTTTTCACATTGCAGCAAAACAGACTTAAAATACTCCGTCATTTTTTGTCATAGAGACATAAGTAATATATCAATTGAAACTACAGAATATCTTCTTTTATTTGTGTACACTCAGAGTAAAAACAAAATGTTGTGCTTTTTGTAAAATAAAGAAAACTAACATGATGCGTGATCTCTCGTCTCCCTCTGAACGAAGTCCAATCTGATAGTTCTCAGAAAATGAACTGTAACTTAGTGAATACTAATCACAAAAAAATTACACTTATGTCTGAAAAAACGTTGAAATGTCAGGTTTTAAATCGTGTAAGTCAAATCGAAAACAAACATTCTGTGTTTATGTAATCTGTATGAAAAGAGAGCCATGTCAGAAGTCTGTGATTCAGCTCATTATCCGCTAATGTGGCCACGCCCACAGAGCCAGCGCTATTCAGATGCAAATTCAGTCAATACATGCATACATCGTCTCAATCGTGTATTTATTGTCTTGAAAAGTGTTTTGAATAGCCATAGTTAGTGATCTCTGGCCTCTGTTAGTTCGGTTAGTTCCTGGATTGCCTATTCTTCTTTAGCAGGCATTTGTGGACTAAAGGTGTACAGAGCGCCCTCCGGCTGCAAGTATGAATTGAAAACACCAGCGGTAATAGTGATAAAAAATATTGAAGAAATATTACTCCTCTGTATAGAAAATTGACAAACATATGAGAATCCATCAATATTTATCCAAATGCACATGCTTTTAAGCTAAAAGCCTATATGAAATACCATAGAGGTAACATTGTTCAGACACTTTGCATCATAGAAATACATTAGGCTATATTTTAAAGTATATAACATTATATGAAATTGTAATAATATTTCACAGTATTGCTGTTTTTTCTGTATGTTTGATATACACCATCACAGAGGGTTTTTTCACAGCCTACCTGACTCTACCTGACTGAAAGGCCTCATTATTATGCAAGTCATTTCAGGTCATTATTATGTGATTCTTTTGTCTTCTCAGGTGAGAAAATTTCATTTCATGATTTTAGTGACCAAAATGATCACGGTTATCACAGAATCCTGTTCAAAAAGTCCTAATGCTACACAATGAAATCAATTCACCAAGTTTTATGAGGAAAACCAGCAAATAACAAATAAATTTGCATCAATATGTACTTTTTCTTTACATAAACATTAAAATAATAACATTAAAAATGATGGGCAGATTTTAAAGGAGTGGCTTGCAACATGTTATCTACAACGCACAAATTCAAATAGAGTTTTGACAAAAAAAGTTTTATAAAAAGATAAAACTCACCTATTTCAGCCTCTAAATAATTTTTATAAAAGTCAAAAAAGATAAATTACTGACATTTACAATGCACATTATCCTTTATTATTAATAGTATGCGGTCCATGCAGCTTTACAGGGGGTATGGCTTATCTAAATGAGATGTAAATGAGCCCTATTGTCACTCCTAGCAGGTGAGAACAGGTGAGAACTGCACAAACTTTAAAGGGGTTTTTCTCCCTATAGAGCTTTCTTGAGTGCCTACCTTCAAATGGCCACAACTTCTCCAAATATTATCAGATTTCCATGTGTTACACATCGTTGGAAAGCGTGGAGACTACACTTTCAGAATCTGTGAATAACTCAAAATGCCCCAGAACCGACTTGTGTCCCTACTTTCCGTGACTGGTCACATATGTAAACGGCCCCCAAGACTGTTTTTAATTTCTCAGTCTATGTAGTCCAATCAGTGTCGAGTCACGTTCTGTGGAGAATCGCCTCTTTTTGGGCTATTTCACTCTGGCCGAGAATCGCTCAGAGAGTTCTCATAGACTTCCCTTCAAAGAACTCTTTTTTCAAACTGCAGGCACTGCAATGCAATCTCTATGGGGAGGGCTAGCACTAACCATATAGTTTTGACTTTTATTAAATATATGATTTGTCATGTCCTTATTATGCTTTACCAAAACAGGGTTTTGCATGTGTTGATATGGCCGAAATGGTGCTGTGGAGTTTTTTGATTCTTGTTGATTTTATCTGTGCTGCTCAGCTTACTTTTGGTGCACTTTTAGAAGTTTGAGTAGTTTATTTTTGTAATGTTCAGAATTGATCTGTTTTATTATTATCATTTATTGAGTGTCATCATTGTTGTGTTTTGTATGTCGAGTATTGATGTATGTTATGTGATGGTAGAAATAAATCTAAATAAATGTTGTAAGATGATGTCACACCTTTAAACATTAAATCTCAGCATCTGCTTTAATATCATGAAATATCCATCTACAAACAATTATGAATTTGAAATAAGATATTGGTTAATCTTTATGCGGAAATAACACTGATAATAGTATAGTTTCACTGATTTAAAATCAACCAATTAGTTTATTTTATATTCTAGCTTGTCATTGTATTAACAAATGTATTATTTGTCACACTTCTGACTGGATTAGAAATTTGAACATGAAATTAGAAGGTCCAAGATCCCAAGCTAATGAACACTGATCACCATTACAGTGACTTCAAAACAATTACAGCAATAAACAATATAATTTCTTGCATTCACAGTAACACAAGAGCAGTAAATTACTGTGATGTAAGCATCATTCTGCTGTAGATTTGCAGTAATTCATGAGAAAATGACCCAGCATGCCTTTATTTCCCAGTAAATCTTCTGTAATTTGTTGTAAAATAGTACTCTTTAATCCTGTAAATTCCTGGCAATTTTTTAGTGTACATCTGGATTGGAAATGATGTGATATTTAGTTGCTTTCTTTCAAATATATTATATAAAGACCTGTGATATTTCAGTGTTTAGATGTAATGCAGATATGTTAAATTCAATGTAAGCAATAGCTTGTTTAATAAAACCCAAAGAACAATTTACTATTCAAGAAATAAAAGAGACAAAAACATTTACTTGTTTAAAAAAGAAATGTCTTCATCTCTTTGAAAAGAACAAAATGAATTAGATTCACTTGCAGTAAAACACCGAGGCCTGGTTTCACAGACAGAGCTTAGCCTATAAGACAGGATTAGATCTTAGTTCAATTAGGATATTTAAGTAGCTTTTATAAATGTTCACTTGGGGGAAAAAAGCATTACTGGTGTGTATCTTGAGACAACATCAATGACACTGACATATTTTAAGATATATCAGTGCAAGTTTCATTCAGTTAAAACAGCTCAAACATACATTTTAGTCTAGGACTAACTTAAGCCTTGTCTGTGAAACTGGGGGAATGTGTTTCATTGTTCCTGTGAAAACTTACACAAAAGAAACCTGCTTAGACCTGTTTAATCTGCCTCAGGTGAATCTGAATGACTTTAATCAGTAATGACTTTTAATTGCACTGTTAAACCTTGCTGTAGAAAAACGGCCATATTCTGACAGTAACAACCATTTTCCATTAAATCAGTAATTTACTGTAGAAAACAATGCATTCTGGGTAATATTTGTCATTTTCGAGAAAATAGCCTACAATACTGTGAGTTAACATCGCTCAAAGTCGACACTCAGAGGCTGTGTTCTAAATCACACCCTATACCCTCATTCACTATTCCCTACATTAGTTCACTAATATAGTCCACTTGACAGAGAGAATGAAAAGAAGAGAGTGAATTCAGACACTGATGAACACCTGATAAGCACAATCACTGAAGGACAGAGAAACAAGACCAGAAAAAAGAGACAACCAGAAACACAAGAACTACAAGTCAAGTCAAGTCAAGTCAAATTTATTTATATAGCGCTTTTTACAATTGGTAATTGTTTCAAAGCAGCTTTACATATTAGAAGCACAGAAAAAAGATAAGTGGTTAAAAATAAGCTGTACAAGCAAGCGTGGTAATATGTAACATATACAAGATGGTGCTACATTAAGCCAATGTCGGCTGACTCCCAGGGGTGGAAACTGACTTCAGCCACACTGAGTGAAACCAGTTTACAAACAAATGAAGTTGAACAGATGTTTTTGGCTGTTGCGATGATGCTGTAATCATCTTGGACTTGTGTAATTTATGTTTATTGATTATACTATATCTATGATTCAACAGCATAAGAACCAACAACGCTTCAGTTATTTAGGAGAGTATATAAGTCTTGTAATGCATGAAATATTTTCAACTCTTGCATAACTTGCACAGCAGAGACATCAACAATCAGAATATGAATCTCAACAATGGTGACATCTAAAAGTTTAATGCTGCAGTGCATGCTGGATGCCAGCATAGTTCAAAACTCCCAGCATGCACTGCAGCATGAATAAATTATGCAGCTTTATTGCCACCATTGTTGAGATTGATGTGCTGATTTTTTAATAACTGTGTGTGTCTAAATAAAGCTGCTGTTTGTTCATAGTGTTTAAAAATAAACTATTTTTAGCTGATTGTTATTGGAACTCTTGATGGAGTTTCACAGTGGCAACACTAAACAATAATAATCTGTTAATGATGTAACAATAGATAAAACACAGAATGAATTCAGTGAAGAGACTAGGTGATGGTTAGATCTTAATAGATAACTATCAACACTCAACGATTTTTTTTCTTCACATTTGTTTCTGCCATAATAAATGAGGCTTGCAAAAATAGTTTAAGCAGTCAGAGGGAAAACAAAAACAAGTCATGGGTCAAGAGCTCAACTAAAGCAAACGCTGATCTCCTCAATGGTAACATCAAACCAAACATTTTCAATAAAACAACATCTAAACTTCTGTTAATTCTCAATAAGATCTTCTGTAGAAATAAAGTTAAACTGGGCAGTAATAAGTATAACAATGTGTAATGGCTGGAAGACAGTTGTAGTTCTGCTTGTATTCCATTCTTGTTCTTCTTTTCAGTGGTTCTGCTTGTTAACAGCAGGTGTTTATCATTAATGCTAAATCATCATTTAAATATTAACTTAATTATCTCACTGCAACACAGCGTCAATGTTACTTTTTCTCTGTAGTGTGGACACTAGAGGATGTTCCTGTGGGGTTGAAAGGGTTAAAGGTGAAAGGTAAAAAGACGCTCCCACAAAATGTATTTTAATAGTAACAAGTTATAAGCAGAGGTGTAAAGTCCAGGGGTCAGAAAGTAAAGGTCCTGCCATATTTTTCATTCCACCCACTGAAGCAGTGTTAAAGTTAATGAGATAATTAAGTGATAAATTGGGTGATGATTGACCATTATTGAAGACACCTGATGATAACAAGCAGAATCACCAAAGGAGAAAATCACAATTTTTAAGCCACCATTGTGGAGATGAGTGTTTGCTTTACTTGAGCTCTTGACCCTTGACTCTTAATATTAGATTTGTTTGAGCTGTTAACTGAATTGTAACAGTCAGACAAGCAAACAGGAAAGATAATCAGGTGCTGATGGTTATGTTTTTACATAATTATAATTTGACCTGAACTCATTTAGAGTCCAATCTCTGAGTTAGATTTACATTATTGATTACAGCAGCACTGTGATTCTACAGCAGAAGATCAGCTTTCTCAATATAATCTGAAGAGTTTTGCAAAAGGTGTTCTGATCAAAAGAAACAAAGCTCTTACATTTAGAGACACAGACATCAAGAATCAGCCTGTGAATCTCAACAGTGGTGACCATCATAAAGCATGTTGCAGTGCATTCTGGGTGTCACCAATCAAAATTCATCAATGGCTCCCATCATGCATTGCTGCATGAATAAATTATGAGCTTAATTGTTTTAGTAATTTCCTTTATTCTCACTATTTTATTTTTTTCTGTTTTTATGTGACTTTAGTAGCTTGTTTTCTAATGTTAAGAGTTGATCTGTTGATCAGAATATGTTGCTTGTCACCGTCATTGAGATTCACAGGCTGATTCTTGATGTTGGTGTGTGCCTTAAAGAGTATTTTTTTTTTATATTCAGAACAGCTTTTGTGAAATCATTTGGATTATATTGATAAAGTTGATATTCTGCTGTAGAATCACAGTGCTGCTGTAATCAATAATGTAAATCTAACTCAGAGATTGGGCTCTAGATGAGTTCAGTGATTCAGATCGAACATTCAGATCATAACCAACACCATCTGATCATCTTTATTATTTGCTTGTCTGGCTTTTACAATTCAGTTAACAGCTCAAACAAATCTAATATTAAGAGTCAAGGATCAAGAGCTCAACTAAAGCAAAATCCTGATCTCCATGATGGTGGCTTAAAAATAGTGATTTTCTCCTTTGGTGATTCTGCTTGTTATCATCAGGTGTCTTCAATAATGCTCAATCATCACTAAATTAATCTCTTCATTATCTCATTAACTTTAACGCCGCTTCAGTGGGTGGAATAAAAAATATGGCTGGACTTTTACTTTCTGACCCCTGGACTATACACCTCTGGTTATAAGTTAAAAAAACAGTTATATACTGGCAAAATTGTTGCCAGTAGTTTACTGTAAAATTGAGTTTTGCGGGTCACCATTGTGCTGAAGAGTAGATCAAGAGATGTTTGTGATATGCAGCATGTTGTTTTATTTAACAGATAGTGACTGTGTAGTTGCTGGTGCAGTGAAAATCTTTTTATTTAAAATGTTTTTAGAGAACTCTAAAGAAATGAGTTCATAGTAATAATATGCTCATATTATTAGCATATAATACAAATTAGTTTGTAAGTTTGAATGGCAGTTTGACAATTTGAGGCAGTTGGTTTCTGCAAATGAAATGAGTTAACAGTGTTGTCAGTATTACACTGTAAAAAAGCCTGGCAAGATCTAACAGTGTGCTCACATAAACTCTGTATGAGGCTATAGTGTTTGTGCCATTGAAATAAAACACAACATTTTTGGTTAATCTAAATATAATTTAATCTGAGCTTTATGTGATTCGTTTAATGTTGTTTTATATGACATTTCATCTGTATCATGTATTAAATTTATTATATGTATTATAATCAAAAATAGAGCTATATATTTTGGCCCTAGAAATTATTAAATATGTTCAGTTAGTTAAAAAAAGTGAGTTATTACATTTCATTGATTGATTTTATTAAATAGCCAGTTTTATCACCAGATTCAATAAATAAATAAATAAATAAATATTATGTGGTGGTCAAGCTTGTCCTCTTGTAGGACGTTGTAATTGGATCAAACTTGTCATAGAGAGAATATAACAACAGCCTTTTCTTTCCTTTCTGTACTTTTTATACTGTAAATCCTTACTTCCTTACTGCATTTTTGCTATATATGTAGCTCTGTTTATTTAAAGACAGAAATATTAATTTAATTGTTTTTTGTTTGTTTGTTTTTTTGCAAAGACTATTGAAAGTGACATGTAAAACAGTGAAAGTTCACAGTGGAAACAAACAAAGATCAGCTGTTTATCTAAAGCTGCTTCACCTGTTCTTTACACAGAACCTGTTTCACTACAGATACTACATTAAATTCAAAGTGTTTTGTTTATGTGATCATTTACATGAAACATTCCACACCTTACAGTTTGAACCTGCTCAGGGCGTATTTCGTGTTGGTGTGTCCTTTGTTTTTTTTGTTTTTTTAGGACATTATCTTCAAATCTTTATTTATTTATTTATTTGTTTGTTTGTCTGTTTATCCTTTATTTAACCAGGAACACTCTTAGAAAGGACATACGTCTCCCGACTTGTTGTAGAACTGAGGATGAGACTACTTTAAACGGTGACTTCAAACTTGTTTATTTTCAAGTTCGAAGGCCCATGCAGGGCCAGTGCAAAGGGGCCAACATTTATGGGCCCCCTTAGGGCTACCAGGCTTGTTTGCAGGGTGGTTGCTTTTATTATTCAGGCGGTATCTTTTAATTTACGTTTGAGGTTTGTGTCACTGTATTGGATTTAGCATATGCGTGTGTTGATCAATGTTTTGATTTGATTTTAGAACAAATAATGGCTTCAATATTGGTCTGTTTTTGGACTTCAGAAGAATATAGATGTAGTCAAGATGTATAAAAAAAAATCCTTTCTGGAGCGTGAAAGTTTAAGATTCCATTGATTTTCACAGAATAAAGCAATTGAAGATTTTTTTCAGGATGTCTTTTTTTGTGTTTCACAGAAGAAAGAAAGATAGTCATAAATGATTGCCAGGACAGTGAATAAATGATGACAGAACAAACTATTCTGTGCTGCATTTGATAGCCAATCATCTCAGAGAGTTTAACCCTCTGGAGTCGGGAAACACCCCGGTGCGTTTTGCAGGATTTTTTTTCACATTGCAGCAAAACAGACTTAAACTACTCCATATTTTTTTTGTCATAGAGACATAAGTAATATATCAGTTAAAACTATAGAATGTCTTCTTTTATTTGTGTACACTCAAAGTAAAAACAAAAATGTTGTGCTTTTTGCAAAATAAAGAAAACTAACATGATGCGTGATCTGTCGTCTCCCTCTGAACAAAGTCCAATCTGATAGTTCTCAGAAAATGAACTGTAACTTAGTGAATACTAATGATGCAAACATGATACTTATGTCTAAAGAAACATTGAAATGTCAAGCTTTAAATTGTGTAAGTCAAATTGAAAACAAAATTCTGTGTTTATGTAATCTGTATGAAAAGAGAGCCATGTCAGATGCCCGTGATTCAGCTCATTATCCACTAATGCAGCCACGCCCACGGAGGGAGCGCTATTCAGACACAAATTCTGAGGCAATACATGTATACATCATCTCAATCGTGTATTTATTATCTTCAAAAGTGTTTATCTGCATGTTATAACCATGGTTAACGATCTCTGGAAGCCTCTGTTAGTTCCTGGAATGTCACACATTTGTGGACAAAAGGTGTTCAGAGCGGTCTCCAGCTGCAAGTATGAATTGAAAACACAGTATCCAGCCCTCATAGTGATGACAATAAATATTGAATACTCAATACTCCTCTGTATAGAAAATTTACATACACTGTTAGACCTTGCTGTAGAAAAATGGCCAAATTCTGACAGTAACAAACCATTTCCCATTAAAACAGTAATATACTGTAGAAAACACTGCATTCTGGGTAATATTTGTCATTTTTGAGAAAATAGCCTACAGGAATGAGTTCACATTGCTCAAAGTCGACACTCAGAGGCTGTGTTCTAAATCACACCCTATACCCTCATTCACTATTCCCTACATTAGTTCACTAATATAGTCCACTTGACAGAGTGAATGAAAAGAAGAGAGTGAATTCAGACACTGATGAACACCTGATAAACAGAATCACTGAAGGACAGAGAAACAAGAACAGAAAAAAAAGAGAAGAGACGAGCAGAAACACAAGAACTACAACTGTCTTCAGCCAAACTGAGTGTCAAACCAGTTTACAAACCAGTTTGACATTATTTCTTTCACACATGTACAGAAGTTTTTGTTGAGAATTAACAGATATGGGTGTTGATGTTTTATTTAAAAAAATAAAAACTTATTGAAGTTTGTAGTCACCATCGTAGTGACCAGTGTCTGCTTTAGTTGGGCTCTTGACTCTTTTACAGTAGTTTTCTCTGGCTGCTGTAACTGAGTGTTTATAAAACACATTTGTTATGGCATGAAAAGGCCAACATAAAGCTGATCAGGTGTTTGGCTGTTGTGAGGATTCTGTAATCATCTTAGACTTGTCTAATTCTCTGATCTTTTTTTCTGTGCATAGTCTTTGATTTAATGGGTACTATATCTGTGACAACAGCATAAGAACCAGCAATGTTTCAGTAATATTTAAGAGAATATATAAGTCTTATAACGCATAAAATATTTTGAGCTCCTGCAAAACTTGGACAGCAGAGACATCAACAATCAGAATATGAATCTCAACAATGGTGACATCTAAAAGTTTAACGTTGCAATGCATGCTGGATGCCAGCATAGTACAAAAC
This sequence comes from Anabarilius grahami, assembly GCA_003731715.1. Classification (NCBI taxonomy): domain Eukaryota; kingdom Metazoa; phylum Chordata; class Actinopteri; order Cypriniformes; family Xenocyprididae; genus Anabarilius; species Anabarilius grahami. Next base: position 91,640 of record RJVU01004711.1, on the reverse strand, counting down.
TCCCAGCATGCACTGCAGCATGAATAAATAATGCAGCTTTATTGCCACCATTGTTGAGATTGATGTGCTGATTTTTGATATCTGTGTGTGTGTAAATAATGTTGCAGCTTTTTTTGACCATGGTGTTTAAAAATAAACTCTTTTTAGCTGATTGTTGTTGGAACTCTTGCTGTAGTTTCACAGTGGAAATAATGAAAAATATTAGTCTGTTAATAATGTAACAATGGACAAAACACAGTATGAATTCAGTGAATTAAAGGACTATGTGAGGTTATGTTTTTACCAAAACTTAACTATCACCACTCAAGAAAAAAATTATCTACATTTGATTCTGCCATAACTATATGAACAATTTAAGCAGCCAAAGAAAAAAAACTGATGTTTTAAAAAGTCATGGGTAAAGAGCTCAACTAAAGCAAACGCTGATCTCCTCAATGGTAACATCAAACCAAACATTTTCAACAAAACATCAACATCTAAACTTCTGTTAATTCTCAATAAGATTTCTTTTGTAGAAATAAAGTTAATCTGGTCAGTAATAAGTGTAATAATGTGTAATGGCTGGAAGACAGTTGTAGTTCTGCTCGTAGTTGTAGTTTCTGCTTGTATATTCTGTTCTTGTTCCTCTTTTCAGTGGTTCTGCTTGTTAACAGCAGGTGTTCATCATTAATGCTCAATCATCACTTAAATGATAACTTAATTATCTCACTGCAACACAGCATCAATGTTACTTTTACTCTGTAGTGTGGACACTAGAGGATGTTCTTGTGGGGTTGAAAGGGTTAAAGGTGAAAGATAAAAAGACACTCCCACAAAATGTATTTTAACAGTTACAAACTATAAGATAAAAAACAATTATGTACTGGCAACACTGTTGCCAGTAGTTTACTGTAAAATTGAGTTTTGTGGTTCACCATTGTGCTGAAGAGTAGAGCCTGTGCTTAAGTTCAGGAGAAGATCAAGAGATGTTGGTGATGTGCTGCAAGTTGTTTTATTTAACAGATCGTAACTGTTGTAGTTGCTGGTGCAGTGAAAATCTTTTATTTAAAATGTTTTATTGAACTCTAAAGAAATAAGTTCATTGTAATGATATGTTCATATTATTGAATGTTCAGATGCATTGCATCACAGAAATGCATTATATTATATTGAAACAGAAAACCATTATTTTATAATATTAATAATATTTCAAAGTATTTCTGTTTTTCTGTATTTTTGATATACAGCATGATGAGCATGATACTTCTTTTAAAACATTATAATAATAATGCGTCTAATCTTTTGACTGGTACTGTAATTTGGGCCTATACAAAATTTTCTTCACATGAAGTGCAATTATACATGATCACAAAAATCATGTTTTCTGTCAAGAATGGACATTATATTAATGTTAATGCAGCTGATATGATCCTGTTTTCAGAGGGTTTTTCACATAACCTACCTGACTGAAAGGGCTCATTATGCGGATCATTATGCGGGATGTTGTGACTTATTTTTTTTTTTTTTTTTTTTTTTTTAATAACCGTGCATAAACATTATTCCTTCAAAAATACAAAGATGTACATACATGTTCTTCACCTATTATGGTAGCCCAGTTTGTGCTGAATACAGTGTAATGAAACCCTCTCCATTAATATGTTTATTAAAAACTGAAAAAAGCACAAATGTCAGGGCATGTCAAAACTTCTCCAGAGCTGCAAAACAGCCTCAGACTCCAGAGGGTTAACACAACTGTACTGAAATACAGTCAATGTAGAAGTTGTATATTGTGCTCCAGCAGCAGTAACTTAATCTCACATCGTACTGAGAATTTCTTCAAATAAAATACTTAAAGCATTTAATCTGGACAAATACAAACTGCAGCAAATCATCCTAAGGATCTTAAATATTTGAAGCACTTCCTACAGAACTTGAAGGATCTGCTTATGTCTTAGTGCCAGATACTCTTTAGTCAGCACACAGACAACCAAGAGTATATTTGGCAGGTGGTCATAATGTTTTGGCTCATTGGTGTATTATTTTACATTTCTGATAAACTGCTAGCTTTTTCCTTCCTTTTGTGTACTTATACACCCTTGCTCCATTTTTGTTATGTTCAAATGCTTACTTTTTTTTTTTTATTTAAAGTTAAATAATAAAAATACACTCAGGATATGTTTTTAGCACTTATAGGTTCAGTTTCCATTGACAGTCATTGCATACAAAAAAAATAAAATCTGTCAGACTATTCTTCCATTGAAGAAAGACAGACTCGGCTGGGAGCAATTAAACTCCACCTCAACTGTTCACCACATTAATGCCAAAGTTCAGTCATCTAAACGAAAGAAACGGTTGTTGTTTTGAGTGGATTCTCTACAAAGATAAATCAATCACATTGTATTTGTTTCAATATAAATTAATGCATGAAAGATAAAATGATTCAGAAATTTCAAGAGAAAGAAAAGTAATTGTGGTAAGCAGGGTGAAGCAGAGAGCCGTGGGAACGGAGTGAGGCCGGAGATGTGATTGCTTTTAGAATGTCACGACATAGAAGCTTTCTTGATTTTGAAATTATTTTGCATCTATTAGTAAATGTGTACACAATGCAACACAAAGACCAGCTGTTCATCTACTAGAGCTGCTCCACCTGTTCTTCAAACAGAACCTGTTTCACTACAGATACTTCATTAAAGTCAACCACAGAATGTTTTTATTTATGTGATCATTCACACAAAACTTTCCACACCTTACAGTCTGAACCTGCTTCGGTGTGTGTTTCAGAAGGGTGTTGGTGTGTCTGTTTTTCATATCATTATACCTGTCACATCTATTAACAAACCTAAGAAAATCATGCAAAGGCATAACATGAACGAGGAACAAGATGGCAAAAGATTTTAAATGTGAAAAAAAAATAAAAATCTATCAACCCAGCAAACTTGTTACATACATGTACAGTTATCAGTTATATTACTGCTGTCATGTCTTTTCTTTTGGCTCAGAAGAAGATATTTTGAGGAATGTTGGTGTAAGAGCAAAACTGGACCCCATAAAAAAAAAAAAGAATGAGAAAAAAAAGACATTTCTCAAAATATCTTTTCCACAGAAGAAATCAGTTAATACAGATGTGGAACGACATGTAAAGGATGACTGAATGTTATTTTTTGCATGAACTATCCCTTTAACTTTCATATTTTATTATGCAATATTTGCATTACATTTGCATATATTTGCAGGCTGCCCTACTAAAGACAGATGAAAGACAAATACATACACAAGAACTATACAGTAAATATTGTGTGATCGGCACCTGCTGAATGTGTTTCCAGCAGCAGTCACTCTGACTCGACTCATTCCCCGTCACTAAAGCTCAACGTTCGTCTGAGACACACCCTCATAGTTTCATGACAAGACTTTCCTCATCATGTAATCCAGTGAGTTGAGTTGCTGAATCTATGAAATCTGTACACAGATCTTTATTGCCTCCTCATTTGAGTTTTTAACAATCCACCAAAAGAAGACAAAAGAGAAGATGCTTCATTCTGAACAAACCAAAAAAACACTCTCTGATCACAGGAAAAGTCTTCAGGATCTAAAAAAGTCCTATGAAGAAAGTGAAGGTAAGGGAAGACATATGTGATTTGATTTAATTTTGCAGTTCATGACACAACCCATTTTCATATGGTAATGTGTATATATATATATATATAAAGTAAACTGAAGGTCATGTGATACATCTATCTCCTACTTCCGCATTTGTGTTTAGAGTAATATCCATCTGTTACTTATGATTTACAAACCAAGAAAAAAGTCAATCACAAGATTATTGTTCATGTCTAAGGCAGTAGTTAATACATACAAATAAAGTTATTTGTTTCTTTGGACCACAGCTTGACTTGAGATGACACAAAATCCAGTGAATGCAATAGATTTGACAAAGATAGAAAGGAAGCAATTTACAAAAGAAACGCCCACAGGAATTACGTCAGAAGGGCATACCCAGATAGCAAACAATGATTGAAATAATGTTAAACCAGTGTTAATGTGTCAACCTTAACCGCACTGAATCAAAATTACTTTTGCACCCGCAATTAACGTTGAAAAAAGGTTCAAATTTCAAAAATAATAATTTTAATAACAAATAACCTCTTTTAGTCAGGAACAAGATTAGTAAACTATTCTGCTTTTTGAGGCAGAAAACTATACGGCTCGATCATTTTGTTTCTGGTTTCTTTGCAACAAATTCTGTGTTTTAGTAAACACTGTAACAAAGAGCACAAACTCACACGAACAACCAAGAGTCAAACTGCCCAACTTAAGGAAACACTGACCACCAAAATAGTGACCAAACATTTTCAATAAAACATCAACATCTAAACCTGTTAATTCTCAAAAAGAACTTCTGCTGAGATCTTGAGACATTTATTGTCTTCTTTTATCTTCAGTTGATTTCAGGCTGTGTGGCTTAAAGTCAGTTGTAGTTGTGTTTCATTTTCTGAAAGTGCAAACATTGATTCAATGCCATTACCATTGATTTTTTGTTGAAATTTCAACATTTTTTCAACATTAATTGAGGGTGCAAAAGTGATTTTGATTCAATGCGGTTAACGCTGACACATTAACATTGATTCAACATTATTTCAATCATTGTTTGCTATCTGGGATAACCAGAACTTTATCCACTTGAACTACCTCCTAAAACTAGTCCCACTGCTAAAATATTAAATTAGAAAACTTTACATACATGTTTTGTATGGAAACATTTATACTAATGCTAAAATTAACATAAATAAATAAATTAAGCTGCACATTTCTGTAAAGTCTTGCCCCATACACATCCACTATACACTCTGAGAAAGGATGTGTTAAAAAGACTCAAATTGGGTTAAATTCTTACACATCATTGTGTGAGTTTTGGGACAACATTTTTTTTGTGTCAATTTTGTCAGGAAGGTTAACCAGAGGTGTAGTCAAGACCAAACCCTCCAAGACTGAGACAAAGACCATTCAAGAGGGAAGTTAATGAGATTTGATTACTCTTTAATGAATAATGATGTGATGATTGAGCATTACTGAAGAAAACACCTGTTGTTAAAAAGCAGAATCACTGAAGGAAAGATGAACAACAAAACAGAAAAAACAAGAACTTCAACAGACTTCCAGCCACAAATGAAATCAACTGAAGATAAAAGACATTAAATCTCTATAGTTCTAAATGATCTCTGCACAATGTGTTTTTGAAGTCATCTAAATGATCACAACACTACTAGATCTCAAGCTGTAGAATGTACTATAATGAACAATGCAAAATTAATAAAACACAATCTATAGAATTACTCATTAAATACTGGGTGAGAACATTAATCAGACATGATAATTAATGGCACAATCAACAGGTAAACAACATAAACATGTTCGACAAACACAAAGTGGTAAAAACACCAATAGTAAAGAAAAAAGGATTCCAGGAGCCCAACTAAAGCAAACGCTGATATAAACCAAACAATTTCAATTAAACATCAATATCTAAGACACTGTTAATTTTCAATAAGAACCTTAGTAAATAACTTTGAGTGATTAATTTAAATACTCTCCTCCCAAAAATTTCAGTCTGAATGTGAAACTCCTTCAAAATGGATATGCAATAATGTCAGCCACAAAAACAACTGTGAACTAATTTCTCACTGCTGTAAATCCTGACAGTAGTTTTGTAACGCCAAAACAGGGTTTGTGCTGGCACAAGCTGTTAGTAAATCTGACCCTTGATTATGGAATGCCAAACCTGCCAAAATTAAAAATAAATAAATACATAAATAAATATACAAAGAAATGTAAAAAAAAATAAAATAAAAAAAGCAAAAATAAATAAATAAGTAAATATGCAATAAATAAATATATAATTATATTTAATTCATACACTATTAAAAAATATCTTGTGAATTTACAGTAAATTACTGGCAAAAAAAGTTGCCAATAATTTACTGTTAATTTTACAGTTATTTACCAAAATCTACATTGCAGTATGTTGCTGTAAAAATACCATGCACTCAATTAAAACTCGAGTCAACTAATTTCTGACATAAACTAATATTTATAATATGCTAATAATGTGAGCATATATTACTGTGATCTTATTTACAGTTGGACATAACTTATATATTACTGTCCACTAAAATTTTTTGTGGATATAAAAAGAGATTTTCACTGCATAAGCAACTACACAACCACCATCTGTTAAATAAAACAACATGCAAAATATCATCAGTGTTTCTTGATCTTCTCCTGAACTTAAGCACAGGCTCTACTCTTCAGCACAATGGTGACCCACAAAACTCACATTTACGGTAAACTACTGGCAACAGTGTTGCCGGAATATGACTTTTTTTTTTTTTTAACTTACACTTTGTTACTGTTAAAATACATTTTGTGGGTGTGTCTTTTTATCTTACACCTTTAACCCTTTCAACCCCACAGGAACATCCTCTAGTGTCCACACTACAGAGAGTAAAAGTAATATTGATGCTGTGTTGCAGTGAGATAACTAAATTAATATTTAAGTGATGATTGAGCATTAATGATGAACACCTGCTGTTAACAAGCAGAACCACTGAAAAGAGGAACAAGAAACAAGAACAAGAAAAAAACAAAAACAAAGCAAAAACACAGGAACTTACACATTATACATTATTACACTTATCACTAATCAATTTAACTTTATTCATACAGAATAACTTATTGAGAACTAACAGAAATTTATGATCTTATTGATAACTAAGATGTTGATGTTTAATTGAAAATGTTTGGTTTGATATCACTAATGAGGAGATCAGTGTTTGCTTTAGTTGAGCTCTTTACCCTTGATTTTTGATCTCTGAGTTACTTTAACTTTGTTCATTACAGCAGCTATGTGAATCTACAACAGCTTTACAATAAAAGCTTTTTCAATATAAACCAAAGGATTATAGTTGTTCTGATGTTTAAATCTTTTGAGGCACACACAGACATCAAGAATCAGTGTATGAATCTCAACAACGGTGACAAGCAACATATTCTGATCAACAGATCAACTCTGAACATTAGAAAACAAGCTACTAAAAAGTCACATAAAAACAGAAAAATAAAAATAGTGAAAATAATGGAAATTACTAAGACAATTCAGCTCATAATTTATTCATGCAGCAATGCATGATGGGAGCCATGGATGAATTTTGATTGGTAGCTCCCAGAATGCACTGCAACATGCTTTTTGATGGTCACCACTTTTGAGATTCACAGGCTGATTCTTGATGTCTGTCTCTAAATGAGAAATTTTTTAGAACAACTTTTAAGAAATCATTTAGATTATATTGAAAATCAGCTGTAGTAGAATCACAAGCAATCATATAAATCTAACTCAGAGATTCAGGTCAAATAATGATTATGTGAAAACATAACCAACACCACCCGATCATCTTTTCTCTTTGCTTGTCTGGCTGTTATAGCTCAGTTACAGCAACCAAACAAAATCTAATATGAAAAAGTCAAGGGTCAAGAGCTCAACTAAAGCAAACACTGATCTCCATGATGGTGCTTAAAATTGTGATTTTCTCCTTTGGTGATTCTGCTTGTTATCATCAGGTGTCTTCAATAATGGTCAATCATCACTCAATTAATCACTTAATTATCTAATTAACTTTAACACTGCTTCAGTAGGTGGAATTAGAAAGCAAGCTACTAAAAATTCACATAACAACAAAAAATAAAATAGTGGGAATAAAGGAAATTACTAAGACAATTCAGCTCATAATTTATTCATGCAGCAATGCATGATGGGAGCCATGGATGAATTTTGATTGGCAGCAAGTCCTTGTGTTAATGAGTGAGTTCAATCCATTCGTTTGGTTCCTTCAAATACGCTGATTCGAAAACAACACCACACGTTGCAGTGGTTCAACTGTAGATTTGATTATGTATTTTCATATTTGAATGATGTATTTGAAGGGATCAAACAAATGGATTGAACTCACTCGTTAAGACAGTGACTTGCTGCCATTGCTACTGTCTTTTTTAGTTTCATATTAAACGCTTCGCCCTCACCTACTCTGAGCTTGACTGCTATGTCTGAGGTAAACCACGCCCTCCTCATTACCCTACGGACAAAGAAATATAAAAATACATAAGTGTGAAAATAAACAAATGTAGAAATAAAGAAATGTAGAAATTAATAAACGTGGAAATTAGGGATTGCACCGATACTTATACTGGTATCAGTACCAGATACTGGTACCAGTACCAGATACTGGTACCAGTATCGGTATATTGGGCCCGATACCAAGCTTGTGTACTTGTACTCGTAAAAATACCCCCGATACAAAAAACGATACCTCACGTGATTAATCATTAATGAATAATGAAGTTATGATTGAGCATTACTGAAGAAAACACCTGTTGTTAAAAAGCAGAATCACTGAAGGAAAGATGAACAACAAAACAGAAAAAACAAGAACTTCAACAGACTTCCAGCCACAAATGAAATTTTCTTGTTTTTTCTGTTTTCCTTCACTTTCCTTCAGTGATTCTGCTTTTTAACAACAGGTGTTTTCTTCAGTAATGCTCAATCATAAGATATTCTGTATGAAAACAGAATTTTCCTTGCACAGAGACACCGACGGCAGCAGAAGAAACAATGTCAGCCTCAGAGGTGTGGAAATACTTCAAAATTAATGATGAAAACCCACACATTGCGAACTGCATGCTTTCAATCACAATTCGTTATTGATTAGTGAAAGTGGGATAGGCAGACTTGAGCTGAATGACACAGACCAGAAGCGCTCTCTCTCTCTCGCATGCGCTCTCTCTCTTTCTTGCGCGCAATCCCAGTTCTCTCAGACAGCACGCGATCAGTTCTCCTTGCGCCTGAATGTTCAAATGCACACATAGTTGTCAAAATGTCCATCGTGTGGATTATCTCATGTTAATACAGTCGGTTATGGCTTAAGTGAACATTTGGGTGAAAACAGGATATGTGTCAGTCAGTACGAGTACTCGGTCCTTAAAAAATGATAAAAATAAACAAATAAATACATAAAAAATAAACAAATAAAGATTTAAAAAAAAATAATTTTTATCTTTATTTATATATTTATTTATTTTTGCTTTTTTTTTTTTTACATTTCTTTGCATATGTATCTATGTATTTTATTTATTTGTAATTTTGGCAGGTTTGGCATTCCATACTTGATGTGTTTTATCTTGTTGATTTCATCTAAGGCTGTGGCTGGAAGTCAGTTGTAGTTCTTGTTTTTCTGCTGCATTGTCTCTTCTCTTTTTTTCTGTTCTTGTTGTTTCTCTTTCCTACAGTGATTCTGCTTGTTAACAGCAGGTGTTCATCACTAATGCGCAATCATCACTCAATTAATTAATTATCCCATTAACTCCATTCTTGAATGGTCTTTTTTGGTCTTTGAGGTTCTGGTCTTGACCACACCTCTGGTCTTGAATAGTTTTGGTCTTGGAGGACTGGTCTTCGCTACACCTCTGAGATTAACAAGTTGTGTTGAAACTATACATAACTATGTGTAAAATAAATTAGTTCTTCCAACACAGTTTTATTAATAGTGATACAAAATGTGTAAAATAGAGTGCTACACATAATATGTGGAATGTGTAACTGCATTGCTGAAATGTTTTCTTTCATTGACAAGCTTAGGAATCTAAACTATTTAAAATATACATAGAGGATATAAAATGTCACATTTTTTCCAGAGCCTGAGAAACAACAGTTATGGGAGATCATTAATGATGAATTGCAAGACATCTTGAAGAAATACTCCTTGTTCTTCTCAAAAAAACAAATGAAGGTATGTGAATGTTATTTCACTTTTCACAGCCGATATGTATTAAATGTGGATTGTAATTCTCTACCATCAAACTGAAATTTAACATCGCTTATGATGTATGTGTTTAAAATAAGCATGACATAAGCATGAATGTACTTTATATTTTGTGGATAACAGAAAGCACCTTTCATGGAAAAAATTGCTAAAATCTGTGCTTTACTTATTTATTCTTGTGACAAAACTAACTCAGATCAGATGAGTAAATGAATCAATTACTCAAGTGTTGCCCTGTTGGTCAGGATGCATTTTTCATGTGAAATGGTCTTCCACAAGAGGAGTTTTGTGGATCATAAAAATCACTTTGGTCAAAGGCCTACATGCTGAGTTGAAAAATCTCTTGCATGTTAGTGTGATAATCCGGTGTGTTTTGGTACTGTAGATCTTCAACGACCCCATTCATGGTCACATTGCGATGCACCCCCTCCTGGTGAAGATCACAGATACACCTCAGTTTCAGAGACTCCGACACATCAAACAGCTCGGAGGAACATATCTGGTGTATCCGGGAGCTTCTCACAATCGTTTCGAACACTCTCTTGGGTGAGATATTATTATAATCACAGCTGAAATTTTTGGTCATTTACAATGAATATATATATATAAAAATACATTTTCATTGTAGGGTGAATTAGGTTAAGTGTTATTTAGTGTTAAGTGATTCAATTAAGTAATTTTGAGTTTGTGGTCATGAAGTGGTGTTGTTTGTGTGTTAGTGTGGCGTATTTAGCAGGTTGTCTGGTCAAGATTCTTCATGACAATCAGCCGGAGCTCAAAATCACCAAACAGGATTTCCTGTGTGTTCAGATCGCTGGATTGTGTCACGACTTGGGTGAGTAGCACTGATGCTTATGGATATATAAAACTTCTGCAACTTTATTACTAAAATCATGAGTTTTTGTTTTTAAAGTACTGTACTAAAGTATCTATCTATCTATCTATCTATCTATCTATCTATCTATCTATCTATCTATCTATCTATCTATCTATCTATCTATCTATCTATCTATCTATCTATAGGTCATGGTCCATTTTCCCATGTATTTGATGGTCTGGTTATTCCTAAAGCCAAAAAGATTAAACAAATAAAAGGTAAGTGTGTCAGTGTGAAATTAATTCTAATTAGAAGGATCTATGGACATGCAAATTTCTTAGTCATGTCATTATGTTTGAAAAAAAACAACAACTCTGTTTTGTGTGTGCATGTCTAATAAGTGAACCTGAAAGTGTTCAGTAATGTGCAAAATATGACTTTCAAATCATCTGAGACCTGCTTCTTATTCTTAGGCTTGCCTGATAATATCCCTGAGAAGTGGAAGGTGAGAATGAACACATTGCTCATGCAGCCAAACTCAGCTAACAGTATTTCATTCTAAGAACATTCTCCAAATATTCAGTGCTGGTTTTGGGAATGTAAGAAAAAAAAAAACTTGACCAGTTCCGATCCAGTTTTCTTGACATTAGAGGTTTGATGAAAAGAAAGTATTAAGCTCAAACGATGTTTGAGTCATCTGTGTTAGATCGTCCAAAACTATTTGAAAGTTGAATAAGACACACTTAGACATCAGATCGTCATGCTAAACATGGGCAAAGTTTCAAAACATGAGTTGAACGTATGAGTATTACTGTGCCAAATATACAACTTCCAGTTGTGGACATTTTGCCGAATTTTCTCGAGTATGGCCCTTTGAAGGCTGCATACATCATCGGTCTCATTTAAGAAAAATAACCGTTAGATTACAAAGTAAGAAAGACATTACAGTATTTTACACCTCACAATGAATATCAGTCAATTTTATTACAGTTGCTTTTCTTAAATAAGATATCCTTGATGAAGTATTTAGCCTTCAAATGTGACCTCAGGAGGACACAGCCTCCGAAATGAGACACAGCTCCTGTCACCGAAGGAGAGTGTTTTTGGTTGTGAGGGAAAGATTACATTTTTCAGCTTCCCAAAGAACCCAGTGTCAAGGGAACAGTTGATGAAGTTTGTTTTTCCGGGGCAGCAACGGAGTTGAGCACGTATGTTTGTTTGTTCCTGGTAATTCTGTGATGAATACTTTGTAAACAAGTCCCATTTCAGAGCTGGATTTACAGATCGGTGGCATTGAGTAAAGCTGCATCAGATGTCTGTGTTTTGTTGGCAATCGGCGCACAAGTTAATATAATGTAAACAACATGAACGTTTTTGTTCACTTTGTATTTATAATGATGTCACAGCCTGCAGACGATCTCTACGCAGAAGCTGAGCACGCTTGTGACTCTGCCCACGGCACGCCTCCAGGAGCTCATCTTTTTTCTGGAAAGACTCGGTTTAAAGTATCTATCTTTTATAAATATGATAAAACTAAAGACTTTTCGGAGATATGAAGGATGCATTGTTGCTCTATATGTACTCAAGATTAACATGAGATTGACAGGAACTGTGTGTGTTAAACTTCTGTTAATTCTCAATAAGAGCTTCTGTAGACGTGTGACAGAAATAAAGTCAGTCTGGTCAGTAATAAGTGAAGCTGGTAATGCTGTTTGTGGAGTTGTTGAATCAGATCTTCAGAGATTTCATGTCTTTTATCTTCAGTTCATCTAAGGCTGTGGCTGAAGAAAGTTGTAGTTTGTGTTCTTATTTCTCTTTCTTTCAGTGTTTGTTCACAGCAGGTGTTTGAATGATTGACAGAATGTTTCAGGAACATCATACTAACCTTTAAATAACATTCTACTAACATTAAGGAAACTGGACATTTACATGTTCTTCGAATGTTACAAATCAACGTTCCTACAATGTTGAATTTTAGATCAAAATTAAGTTGAAAGAACGTTTGAGGGACATTATTCCTTATAAAAACAAATTCCTCTAACGTCAAGAAAACTGGACTTTAAATGTTCCCTGAACCAACACTGAATATTTAGAGAATGTTCTTATAACAAAATTCTGTTAGCTGGGAATGCAATTGCACAGAAAAACTTCAGTGTGAAATAAACTCTGCTGGGAGTCTTAAAATAAGAGTGTTAAATGAGCACTGAGGCATTGTTAAAGTTAATGAGATAATTAAGTAATTAATTTAGTGATGATTGACCGTTATTGAAGATACTTGATGTTAACAAGCAGAATCCCCAAAGGAGAAAATCACAGTTTTAAGTCACCATCATTGATATCAGTGTTTGCTTTAGTTGGGCTCTTGACCCTTGACTCAATTAATTACTTAATTATCTCAATTTGAACGCTACTTCAGTGTTCATTTAAAGGTGCCATAGAATTGAAAATTGAATTTACCTTAACATAGTTAAATAATTAGAGTTCAGTACATGGAAATGACATACAGTGGGTCTCAAACTCCATTGTTTCCTCCTTCTTATGTAAATCTCATTTGTTTAAAAGACCTCCGAAGAACAGGCGAATCTCAACATAACACCGACTGTTACGTAACAGTCGGGATTATTAATATGTACGCCCCCAATATTTGCATATGCCAGCCCATGTTCAAGGCATTAGACAAGCCAGTATTAACGTCTGGAGCAGCACAGCCGAATCATCAGACTTTATGCAGGTAAGCAAGCAAGGACAACAGCGAAAAATGGCAGATGGAGCAATAATAACTGACATGATCCATAATAACATGATATTTTTAGTGATATTTGTAAATTGTCTTTCTAAATGTTTCGTTAGCATGTTGCTAATGTACTGTTAAATGTAGTTAAAGTTACCATCATTTATTACTGTATTCACGGAGACGAGCCGTCGCTATTTTCATTTTTAAACACTTGCAGTCTGTATAATTCATAAACACATCTTCATTCTTTATAAATCTCTCCAACAGTGAGTAATGTTAGCTTTAGCCACGAAGCACCATCAAACTCATTCAGAATCAAATGTAAACATCCAAATAAACACTATACTTACGTAATCTGATATGCTGCATGACGAACACTTTGTAAAGATTCATTTTGAGGGTTATATTAGCTGTATAAACTTTGTTTATGCAGGTTAAGGCAAGCGCGAGCTCCGTGGGCGGGGGAGCGGGTGATTTACAGGGGAAGCACACTGAATCGGCGCATATTTAATGATGCCCCAAAATTGACAGTTAAAAAAATGAATAAAAAAAAATCTATGGGGTATTTTGAGCTGAAACTTCACAGACACATTCAGGGGACACCTTAGACTTATATTACATTTTGTGAAAAAGCATTCTATGGCACCTTTAACACTCTTGAGGATGGTCTCATATACTCCCAGGAGAGTTCATTTAACACTGTGGTTTTTGCTGTGTGGACTGCTGTGTGTATTTGATGTATTTAAGATCTCATCTGTCTTTGTGTCTTTACTGCAGCATGAGCAGATGTCAGTCCTGATGTTTGATGACATTGTGAAGACTTTGAAGGCTGAGAATGAAGATGTGTTGAAAGAGCACGGACTGGATGATAGAGACGTCATCTTCATTAAAGAGTTAATCGAAGGGGCAAAAGCTTCAGCTGCTGAGGTTCATACTGATACTCCAGATGTGTTAATAAAACTGAATGATACCTTTAGTGGAAAATGTTCAAGTGAAACAGACATGCTTTTCATTCCAGTGGACATACAAGGGCAGAAATGAAGACAAATCCTTCCTGTATGAGATTGTGGCAAACAAACAGAATGGCATTGATGTGGACAAATGGGATTATTTTGCACGGTAATTATTATTAGACATTTTGATTGGCTGATGGCAACACAAGAACACATAGTAGCACATATCAGACCATATTCACAGCTTGAATTCAGCCTTGTTTAATCTCTTGTAGGTCACAATAGGTCTGTTTTCAAATAAAAGGCACCTATGAACTAATGCAAACAGAGCCAAGCTGACATTTATATATTATTTATCTATCCATTGTATTTTATTTTTGTATTTGATACTCATTTCTTAGAGACTGTCATCACCTTGGCATTCGTAACAGTTTTGACCATCAGCGTTTGTTGAAGTTTGCTCGAGTGTGTAAAATCAACGGGAGAAATCACATTTGCTTCAGGGACAAGGTACATGATACAACCCAAAAATTGACATTTCATTATTTATACAATTTTCATAATATCTTTTTTGATCAGCTGTGTGTTTAAAAATGTAGTGATTTGTTTCTTTGGAAAAATCTTTAAAAAAGTGCCAAAATTAAAAGATGAAAAGCTGTTGAATTTGTCATTGTATCATGGGATCTGTGACACTGGTGTTTGTGTGTCTAACAGGAGGCAGATAATGTTTATGACATGTTCCGCACCCGATACACTCTCCATCGCCAGGCCTACCAGCACAAGATCTGCAACATCATTGAAGAAATGTGAGTCTCTCTGTTTGCAGTGAACGTCCCGCTGTACACACTTTAACATCCTTTGCTCATTGCTTATTGTTCTTTACATGACCTTACACAAATTCTGCATCAGACCATTGACTGCACTTGAGGCTCTATGAAATCAGTTTATTTTTTTCCCAAATTAAATTTTTCTAGACTCAATTTTAATGGTTAACTTAAATTTGATTAATCAAAAATCATATCTAATCAATTGAAATCATTATTATTTTTTTTTAAACATAGTGCTGCACAACATAGATTTACTGATAAAATTAAAACATGGAAGAAAAAAAAATATTATTACATATGGAGATGAAGTTCAGGTGTTCATATCATCATATAGTGAGACAGTGTTGGGGAAAAAAATAATCTCTTTCTTGCAAATGAAGTGTTCCAAAAGTCAAAATTAGACTTTATTGAACAAAACAACAAAGTCGAGATGCCCGCAGGACATCTGAATCTGTCTCTGACCATGGGGAACTTCACTTATGTTTCCACAGCATACATGGTACAACACACAAACTCATTTGTTTTTCTATGTGTCAGGTTTGCTGAAGCGCTCTTACTTGCTGATCGTGACCTTTATGAAGGAAAACCTGAAGATATGCTGAAGATTTCTGAAGCCATAAAGACGGCAGAGGAATACAGCAAACTCACAGGTCAGCTGAAAGCATCATTTTACATTTTTATCTGTAAGTAAAATAATGTAATGGTCTGAAGAAATTCATTTGTTAATACTTTTTTTATTCTGTCAGATGAGATCTTTGAGCAGATCTCGTCCTCCACTGCTGAAAACCTGCAGAAATCCAGAGACATTCTGGACAAGATCATCAGAAGAAAACTGCCAAAGTTTGTGGGAGAAGCTCGACTGACTGAGAAAAATATGTCAAAGGTCAGAACAGAAAAATATGTTGCTTTAGTGACTATCAAGACAGTATTTACTGTACAGTACTTGACTAACCCATTCAAATCTGAAAATTCAGGAAGAGCTGACGACAACATGGAAAGCCGCAGTACAGAAGTACAAGCTTGATAACCCAACTGTTTCTCTGAATGCTGAAGATTTACCAGTTTATGTAAGTTATGTAGTTATTCAGTGCTTAAACTAGATTGAAAGTGATTAAGAAGCAGGTTTTGCTCTGAAATAAAACATACAACTGTTTAGTGACTTCATTCCTTAAGCTGATCATTTCATCTCTTATTCAGGTGGTTGATCTGGATCACGGCATGAAGGACAAAAACCCCATTGAATCTGTCTATTTCTACAGCAAGAGGAAACCCAATGAAGCTTCTACCATTAAAGATTATCAGGTAATCATGTTTTATTTCAGATCATTGTAATTTTTTTTTTTTTTTATTGTAGTTCATTTACTTCATGATCAAGTATCTTTAGAAAACTCATGCGTGATTGTTGTCTTGTATTGACAGCTGTCCAGTTTCCTGCCGAAGAGGTTCAATGAAGAGCTTGTCAGAGTTTATTACAGAAGAACTGATGATCAGACAGCTGAAGATAAGGAGGAGGAGAAGAAGAAGGTGGAAGAGGCAGAGAAGTGCTTTCAGATCTGGTGTTCAAACAATTTTGGACTCCCCTAGACAGCTGAACTACTGACATATAATTCCTCTCTGTGACTTATACAAAAACATTTTACTCAACAACAACAACAACAACAAAAACAAAAGGGCATAAGTCCACATATCTCACAAAAACCAAGCAAAAAAATGTAAAAAAAAAAATAAAAAAATTAAGTTAAGGTATATGGTTATGGAATAATTTACTAACTGAATTAAAGACAATTGACCCTTCACCGGGAGTTTGATTGACAAGCGATCTAACCAATCATAACACAGAATCCGCATTTTGTCCGACAAAGAAGATTAGAAGATTAACCTCGGTGGACTTGAACTAGAAAAATGGTGTGTATTGACATCTCTCTGCATTTGAAACAACATTCCTTCTGATGTTCATTCATGTTTATTTGATGCTATAAATGAACTAGTAGGAAGAGATGATCGGTTCACAAGCTGCTACAACGATCTGTCACGACACATTAAAGAGCCACAAAATGTTTTTTATTGTTCAAATTTCTTAAACTACACAGTTTGAAAGCTGGGACTTTGTTTAATATCATAAGTAACCTGCTCTGTCTCGTCTGTCGACGTGTTGTCAGTGTCCTCTTTGCTCCGCGATGTATTTTTCACTCTGTGTGGCGTAACAGCGCCATGGCTTGTCGGACAAAACAACAGTGACTAAGGGGGGCAGGTCTTTGCGAAGGGTCA
The DNA here is from genome assembly GCA_003731715.1 of Anabarilius grahami. Classification (NCBI taxonomy): domain Eukaryota; kingdom Metazoa; phylum Chordata; class Actinopteri; order Cypriniformes; family Xenocyprididae; genus Anabarilius; species Anabarilius grahami. The sequence goes on along the minus strand of RJVU01004711.1, from coordinate 74,193 downwards.
ATTAAACAAAATAATATTTGTGACATCTGGTTGCCAGACACTTTCTTTCTTTTTTTTTTCTTTTTTTTTACAGTCTAACCAGGGACAGCAGCTGTAAATTCATTAACAATCAGGGATGGTGTTGTATTGATTTAAAGGACTGGAAGTGTAGGACTGATGAATGTGGATAACCGATATTTCCAACAGAGTAGACAGTAGTGATTTAGTTACTGGGAGTAAAGCTTGAGTGTAGGCCTACCACAGATAGCAAACAACCATTGAAACAATGATAATGCATCAATGGATGCATCTCTGTTATTACACACCAGACTGACTCCATTTCTGTCATTTATCTACAGAAGTTCTTTGAGAGAATTAACAGAGGTTTTAGATATTGATGTTTTATTTAAACAATGAAACACACTTGATGCCGCAATGCATGCTGGGAGTCATGAGTTGTGTACTATGGCGGCTCCCAGCATGCATTGTGGAATGAAGCATGTCAACTTTGTTGAGATTCATATGCTGATTCTTGATGTCTGTGTGTGTCTCTAATCTAATATTTAGAAAACAAAATGAAGAAAGTTCTCAGTATGCTTGGGGAAAATCTATTAAGAACAAATAAACACTTTATGTCAATGATTAGATTCATCAATGATTTTTCTTTACGATAATGAAAATTATATGATCTGATCATCTTTGTTTCTGGCTTCCTTCACAACAAGTAATGTGTTCTAGTAAACACTGTTACAAACACCACAAGCTGATATAAAAAGCAAAGAGTCAAACTGACCAACTAAAGAAACACTCAAACATTTTAAGTAAAACATTGACATCTAAACCTATTAATTCTCGAAAAGAACTGTAGACAAATGGCAGAAATAAAGTCAGTCTGGTTTGTAATAAGAGAGATTTAATGTCTTTTCAGTTGATTTCATCTAAGGCTGTGGCTGAAAGTGCAAGTTTTCTGAGAGTGCAAGCTTGATGTTGAACCAACATCACATTGTAACATTGATTCAGTGTCATTACCATTGATTTTTTTATGACATTTTTTATGTTAATTGCAGGTTCAAATGTGATGTTGATTCAGTGCAGTTAATGTTGACACATTAACATTGATTTAACGTTGTTTCAATGGCTGCTTGCTATCTGGGACATATTTTAGGGATGTAAATTTATCTGGAATATATTTTCTTAATTTTTCTTATTTTATTTTACATGGGGATTTAATTCTGTTGCATCTTTTAATGAAAATGAGTGTGAATTCTGGAAACAAATGTGCTTTTCAGTTAGTTATTCAAATTGACGTGTTTGTTTGTATAAGTCGTCAACAATAAAGCCTGTCCAAGTGTGGGGCAATGATTCATCTTTTCTTTTCTTTTCTTTTCTTTTTTTTTTTTTTTTTTTTTTTTTTTTTTACGCATTAACCATGTTTCTAGTAGTTTGTGTCTTTGTGACTCCACAAACAGCATTACCAGCTTCACTTATTACTAACCAGACTGACTTTATTTCTGACACACGTCTACAGAGGCTCTTATTGAGAATTAACAGTAGTAATTATTTTCTTTTGTAAACTGCACCAAAAATTGTAGTTTTAGGGTGAACAGGAAATTGAAGACTTGCCCTGACTTTGAAAATTCAAATACAGTTTTAGATTGTATCTTTCTTTCTTTCTTTCTTTCTTTCTTTCTTTCTTTCTTTCTTTCTTTCTTTCTTTCTTTCTTTCTTTCTTTCTTTCTTTCTTTCTTTCTCTCTTTCTTACTTTTTCTCTTTCTTCCTTCCTTCCTTTCTTACTTTTTCTCTTTCTTTCTTTCTCTTTCGTAGGGCAATTTTTTTCAAATATACCTTTAGAATTTTTCTCATTTTATTTGAATAAATGCATTGTTAGATCAAATATTAATCTGACAAACATCATTAAGTAGGCTTCCAACCAGAAAGCCAGAAGTAGCCACGAAATGTAAGTGAAAGGAAAATTAAGCACTGATAATTAAACAGAAGAACCTGTGCCACTAGATTCATTTACATTGAATGTTTTTCATTATTCTTGTGAAAGCTTAAAGAAAAGAAATGAAGTTCTGTGTGTTCAATGTTCCTCGGCTGGTTACATGTAAAATGTGATCTTAAAATGTATTTTTAAAATAAGGCATGTACATTAATTTGAATTTGATTTATTATGATTTGTCATGAAAAGTTAATAATCACATTCAAAAGTGCAATTTGTGACTTAAAAATAGGCTGTGGGGGATGGAAAATGCAGTATGGATTGTAATGTTGTTTAACATAATTGTTCAAATGACATAAGAACAAAAGAAAACATAAGAAATCAAATTCTATAATCAAACTGGTGGATTCTGTAGCATTTGCCAATCACGTGAACAGCTTTACAGTCATTTTTAACAGAGCAGCATTTTAGAACCTAATTGTATTCTGTGTATAAGAAAAACATTTAAAACAAAACATTTAATACTTAAATACTTAAAATACTGATTTACAAGGGAGAGTTAGGTGTGTTGTTAAGGGAAATATGTACATTATTTTTTTAGACTACATTTTTTTTTTAATTCTGCATTTTGACTATAGTATATTAATCAACTGAGCATTTTTTTTCTTCTTTTGCAGATGTTTTCTTGCCTGTAAAAAAAAAAAAAAGTTTTCATATTGAAGCATAAGCTACACACGTTATTTTGCACATCAAAACCTCACGCTTGTTAACGTTTCTTTCTTTGAAACTTGCTGAGTGCTGTTTTTCCAACTGTTTTGATATTCCAATCTATGCCATTAATATTTTTCATAGCACTGAGCACATCACAGTTCTCTGCAGCATTATACGTTGATGTTTTTTGCGTTTGAGATTTAGCCCTTAAATTGACTCCCTCATCAGTGCCCTGACCACTGAACTTGGGAGATTCCAACCAGCGAGTCCAATTTCTGCAAGAAATGTTCTGATCACAACATTATGAATTCACATTACGGTCTCAAAACCCTGCATCAGCTTTTCACTAAACACAAAAGTGAGCTCGTGCTTAATTACATTACACTGTGTGTTAAAGATGGGTAGCCTTTACTCAAGTATCTAAAGCACATGATCAAATCTTTATGACACACCCTCACATTTTACTGACAAGAAGCTTCCTGATAGCATGTTGTTGTGTAGTGGGTTGAGTCTGTGAATCTATAAAATCTCACAGTTCTTCATTATCATCATCCTCTTTTGCAACGACAGAGAAGTCAACAGGTCATTGAGAGAAAATGTCTGAAGATACAACAGATGTTGAAGACATCCACTGTGATATGAAAAGGATTTACAAGATACATGAAGGTACTGTTTTCACTTGGTGAAATTTACACTTGTCTTCACTTTAATTCTGTCATCATTTACTCACCCTCAAGTTGTTCCAAACCTCTATTTCTTTGCTCTGCTGAACACAAAAGAAGAATGTTTGTAACCAAGCAGTTTTGGGTCACCATTGACTTCCATAGTGGTTTTGTTATTATTATCATTTTTATATC
>RJVU01004711.1:50811-70594 GCA_003731715.1 Anabarilius grahami | reverse complement strand
TTTCCCCTAAGGAGGTCAGTGCAGATAACCAAATATCGCATGATGTAAAATTGCTAGATGGGAATGCCAAGATGCACATAGATTTCTAAAAATGCTGATAAAAAATGTGTGCGCTCAATTGAGCCAGATTATTTATGCACATTTGCACTTAAACTATGTTGGAAACACCTAACCCGAACTATAAGACTGTGATTGGACAGCTGGACTAACCAAACATCACATCATCTCAAATGTAGGTTTGGTGGTTCTGAAATGCCCAGTTTGGTTTAATTCCCTCAAAAGCGTCTCACACTATTGTGTTTCCAAACACCAGCATTAGAATGCAAAAACTATTTCCTAGAGATGCACCGATATATAGACAAATAATCAGTATCAACTGATAAAAGCAAATTTTCACACTATTGCCTATTGGCCGATAGTTTAAAAACATAGTCAGGGCCAATATATCAACAGAGAGCAGGAAAATGCACTGCATTTGTGTTTTGTGTAAATAAAATATTATTTTTATTTATTTTTTGCAGCAAATTATTCGCAGAAATTTTAAGCAAAAAGTTACGTTTGCTTGTTGTTTATTTACTAATTTATTTAATAATTCACTTAATTTTATTATCACGGGAAATGACGCGGACGATATGTGAATCAGTGTCCATCATTTTGCGAGCAACCGATGATAATGAAATACCACGTCACAATATTGAAAATATTTCCATTTTAAACCATGAAGGCGAGCCAGTTGATATCACACAATGTGCAAACTTTGCGTGAGAGTTATGTGGGTGAAGAAGTCTCAAACTCCAGTCAATTATTCTCTACAGAAACTGAAAGTAAAAACTGACTGAGCTTTTGGCATCTGTCGCTGCAATAACGGCGCATATTCTCTTAGAGACAGTGAGAGATGAATCTAATTTATTTTCTTAATATTTCTCTTGTGGCCCATAGTGGGAATTTTTTTTTTTTTTTCGTGAATCGAGAAGAATTTCGTGTTAAACAAGTTGTTCTTTAAATAAGGAGTAAGCTATCTAACTAATACTTTATTGTCCTCGCAGCGCGTCGGTTATGCGGTGATGCGCTATGATATCTGGGGCAAATTAATTGCAATATTAATTTAATAATAAAAGTAGCATGATAATAAGAAAAATAATTTAATACACCCCTGCATGCCCGTCCGCTATATGCCCCTGTGAAGAGATAAACGGGGTTCGGACACGGCATAAAATCGATTAACTGTTTAATCCAAATCCACATGCATGGACCGTTCAGTGTTCAGTACTGCAGTCTGAGTCCCTCCTGTCTCATGGTGTTTCTCACTGTGTTTTCAGTAGGCGCAAGCAAGAAACGTGCCTAGACTGTGGACTAGCTTTGACTCTCCGCGCAGCCGAATTTTATGACCATAGACGGTGCGCGTGTGCATGCTCACGGGTAAAGGAGTAGCTTATCTTTGAAAGGCTCGCGCGCTCATGGGCAAAGGAGTAGAAAGACTTGAGCACTCAACTGTGCGCGAGATGGAGGGGAACGTGGGAAATGAAGTATACCCTGGCCTCCAAATTGCTTGCATTTGCTTGTTTGGAGACTTACTGTCATAATGGCGTGGGGGAAGGACACAATACTGAACCAAAGCTCGATTTAATTTAATTGTCATCACTTCGTTTTTAAATTGTTTACACACAGGTGACTATGTTACCATAGAATAAATTGTTACTGTAGAATAAATAGGATAATAACAGTTAAAATGAAACAAACCGGCACACATAGGCTATTATAAGCACGACTCGTGGATGGTGATGCACGCTGCATAGCAACAGCTGCTGTTGTGACTCAAAACATATGTATTTTTCAAATTATATTATATTATATTATAGGCATTCAAAACAGATATGACTATTTCCAGACCAAAGTAGTGTCTGGAAATAAAACAAAATATTCTGGGACCTTTGATTGCCCACTAAATATTGGAGGTCGGATAGACGTGCAGATCATGTCTATATTAGGTCCGTCGGTCCATGACCATTTCTGAACATCTATTCGACGTCCAAACTAGGTCCACTATTTGGACATCCAACTATGACCCAACTTGGAGAGAGTGACAAAATGCTTTACGGTAATTCAAAAACAATGTATATATTATGACTTTATAAGACAATTTCAAAAATTACCCAACTCCATCGAGTGTACTGTATTTGCAAATTATCCACCTTCTCTTTCTTGTACTGTATTTGCAAAACTACTGAGCTGGTGAGCGTTGTAGTCGTTGTAGTCCAGAGCTGCGTTTGGAGTATTTATGACAGTGTGATTCACTGAAGGAAACTGTAGGGGGAGCTTCGCAAATCTTACTGAGTTCCGCTTTAAGTTCAATAATTTCACTTAAATGGCAATGCAAATTACCTATTAATTGTCATTTAAGTGAAAGAACTTAACTATACAGACTTTATAAAAATTATCATTCTAGAAGAATTTCAGATGGCACTTAGAGGCTTTTACATCTGAACTCTTCACATACAGATCATTTATAAACAAACACGATTTATTATGTGAATGCCTATTTATTTATTCAGTTTTTTTTTTTTTAACATTTTCATGTTTTTCTTTAACTGGTTTATTTAAAGTAGCCTAATCAAGTTATTTCTTTATGCACACATGCATTTTTGCATTTACCTGTTTGTTTATTTATTTGGAAATGCAATTTGTGGGAAATTATAGTTCAGAAAATAATTTCATGGTAGCATATATTAGGCCTATCCTCATTTCAAATTTAAAAAGAACCAACAGCAGCTAAAGGACAGGCGAGGACAACTCTCTATCAAGGGCTTTGGATTTCAACCAAAGAGACAAAAACCAGTCAACATCACTCTGATTGGTCGAGGCAGCACATCATCATAACTCAACCAGTAAACGCCACTCTGATTGGCCGAGGCAACACGACAGGCATTTTGCGCGAGTGTTCAACCATTGCAAAATGACGGCACAGCTTTTCAGCCTGCATCGCTGCATTTATTTTTGAATTAAGATGAAAACCGTGATATTGAATTGTGATGTATTTGTATTTGTATAACTGTAGTGTTGTATGTAGTCCCATGTTTCCAGAGGGTGGAGGACATGCTTTCTGTGCCAGTTAATTTTCCTGTAGCTTTGTTTGGCTCAACAGCTAGTTTCAACAGGAAATGCATTACACCTTCGTATGCATCTCCAGTTATCACCTGCTGCTGAGACAATCAAATGAGAGTTTTGGGAAAATTATCTAGTCCCATTTCAGAAGGTGGCATACCGTTCCAGATCATTTTGCAAAACTCTCATTTGATTGTCTCGGCAGCAGGTGATAACTGGAGATGCATACGAAGGTGTAATGCATTTCCTGTTGAAACTAGAAGTTGAGCCAAACAAAGCTACAGGAAAATTAACTGGCACAGAAAGCATGTCCTCCACCCTCTGGAAACATGGGTCCACGGTTATAGAAGTTATAAAAACGACGTCCAAAATAAGTCTAAATTTGATGTTGAAAAGACGTCCACAAACGACCACATTTGGACTATAAATAGCCCTTACACGGAGGTCCCACGGATGTCAACATTAGACGTGCGGAAGACGTCGAAAAAAGACGTCGCCTGGTGTTACAAAACAACCCCTTCAACGGACCGAATTTAGACATCCAAAAATGACATGAAAAAGACGTCACTCCGACGTCACATTGCGCAGTGGATGGGCCAGCCATCAATCTGGGTGGGCCAGTGCCGCCCTGGCCCTTCTGTAGCCTCGCCACTGCCCCAAACTATCGGTATAGTTACCGGTATTGGCAGATATCAGTCTGAATAATCGGATATCGGTATCGGTGGAGAAGTTTAGTATCAGTGAATCTAATATTTGCTTATTATTAAGGCTACTGCTTTGTTAAGCCAACACTAAATATTTCTATGAAAGTATTTCTAACAGACTGTCTCTCCACAGAAAAAAGAAAGACAAAAATCACTGAGGATTTCCAAAACGTCATACAGAAATACTCCCTAGACTTTTCAGAGGACACCATGAAGGCAAGTGATGCATCAAAAAAGGAGAGAATAATGTTTCCTGTATATAGTAAATTTAGCCTACATAGCAAACAAGAGTCGTGTCATTACAATCATATGAATAGTGTTTAACTGCAGGACTGCCTGCTGGAGTGATATTGATGTCATGGGCTGAATCAATCACTTGCCCTTTTGAAACGCTGACATATAATATGATCGAACCAATGCAAATAATGAAAAGTTGTGCACTGATATCAAAGTTAAAACTGATATATAAAAAAACTGATAAAACTGATATCAAAGTGTATCATTGATTTAAACAAATACAACCATAATAAATGTCACATTTATCTATTTAGTTATTTACTCCAAGAAGATGCGTTTGCTCTTTTCTTATGACCTTTTACTTTAGGTATTTATAAATAAATCTTTTCTACCCTGTAGATCTTCAACGACCCCATTCATGGTCAGATTGAGATGCACCCCCTGCTGGTGAAGATGATTGACACTCCTCAGTTTCAGAGACTCCGTCACATCAAACAGCTGGGAACAAAATATCTGGTGTTCCCTGGAGCCACTCACACTCGCTTCGAACACTCCATTGGGTAATCTTTTTTAATCTCTTTTCGAGGCTGGACCTTTGCATTGTTTTTCCTGGAAATAAAGGGATATTCTTTGTCTGTGTGTGTTAGTGTGGCGTATTTAGCTGGATGTCTTCTCAGAAGTCTTCATGATAATCAGCCAGAGCTCAACATTACCAAACAAGATTTCCTGTGTGTTCAGATCGCTGCTCTGTGCCATGACATGGGTGAGTAGCACAAACATTCATATAAATAAATAAATAAACATATATATATAAATATATAAACTAGTGCAACTATAACAGAGCAAGTTAATGCAAATGTGTGAAATACAATCAATAATTCAGCCACAAAGCAGTAAAAAAAAATAATAAAATGAACAGCAAGATGATACACTCAAAAACATTGAGAATACAAAACAGACACACCCACTCAAACACACATTCACTTACACACACGCAGACACACACCTATACACACCCACACACACACACCCACACACCCACCTACACACACACCCACACACACACCCACAAACACACACACCCACACACACACCCACCCACACACACACACACACACCCACACACACACCCACAAACACACACACCCACACACACACCCACCCACACACACACACGAATCTGTGTGGCTGTAACATGGTAACATTGAGCCAAAAGATTCAAATAAGAGGTTGAAATCAGATCAGACCAGATTTATTAAGTTGTGATAAAGCATGCCTGTTCTGTTTCGTTATATTTTTATTAAATTTTACTATGTTATGTGTAACAAAATGTCCTCATTTGTGTTCAGGTTTGACTGTAGTGAAATTAATGCAAAAACTGACACTTCAAATTAACATTTCAAACAATAAAATCTAAACGTTGACAAAAAAAGTCTTTGAGAATGTCTAAATATAAATCCAAATTCACAATTTAATTAAAAAAAAGTATTTATGTCTAAAAACACATGATAATTTATAAGCCACTTTATATAGAACTATATAGGAATCTAGTGGTTACACCATGGCATTACAAAAGTTATTTTTTTACTACCACCAGATGGCACTAATCTACTCTTAAAAAATGGATTTTAAATGCCTTCTCTATTTTAACATGAAATACTGTTTTAATTTAAAAATAACAGTTAAAAGATATTAGAAAAAAATGTGTACTATTTCAATAGAGAAAAATAGCTAATATATATTATACAAATAGTGCATAGTATCATTAAATACCCTCACAATTCTAAATAATAATAAAAAAATATAATTGAACAAAAATATATTTCATTGGATTTCCTTGGGGGTGGGAGTTACAGGCTTTGGTCATTTTTTGACCGTGAAGAAGCCAAGTGTGACTCCTAAACGAATAAATAATTATATTATGCAAGTAGACAATGAAGCATATGTGTAGGACATTTAAATGCAAAATTATTTTCATTACATGTAAAGTGCTATGGACACCCTGAAGGTTATGGATAAAAAGTGCTTTAAAAAGTACCATTATGTCTTTTCAGTTTGTTCTCTCATTTGTTTGAGAGAAGTTGCCTACATTGTAGTTTTCCATACACCCCTAATACACACAAAAACTAAGGATAATATGTACATTTTGTGTTTTCTCATAATCAACATATAAAAAAAAAAAAATTAAAGGCAAAATTTAAAAAAACAAATTTACATTTTTTTCCAGTTGCTAACAAGCATTGTTCAATACTGAAACCACATTTTCAAAACACTTCACACAGTCAGCGAAACAGAAGTCAATGCAAACCAAACTGTGAACCATTTTTCATTTGATTTCAGACAAAATGCATTCAGTGACCACACTTTTCAAAATTCAGGAACTCTTTTCCCATTCATACTCCACAATGTATTTTCAGCACATTTTCTAATGCTAACACACTGCATTCAGAATGATTAAAAACACATTCAAAACAGAATGATGGCAAATTCCAAGCATTTATGCAGTAATTATTTTAAAATATTCTCAATTTTATAGCCAAAAAAAAAAAAAAAAATCATTACAAGCTAATTGCAACTTTAGCTGAAATTCCACCCAGGTGGGGACATCACTGTACACTCTCAGAAAAAAAAGTACAAATTTGTACCCTCATGATTTGTACCTTAAGAGACCAGTTTTGTACCTTTGGTGACAATTTTGTACCTTTATTTAACAGTACAAAAATTGACCCTTCAAAAAGGGGACAAAATTGGCTTTGACGGCGTACAATCGTTGACTATAATGAGATATATATATATTACACACACACACACTGAATTAAAATCAGAATTTATTAAATCCTTTTCATTTTCACATTTTACAACATTTCATTTTAAACACATTTTGAAACACTCCATATGAGTCCATCTTGCCGGGTGTTAAAAAGTAACACTGAAGCAGTGTTAAAGTTAATGAGATAATTGATTGATGATTGAGTGATGATTGACAATTAGTGGAGACACCTGATGATAATAAGCAGAATCATTGAAGGAAAGAGAGAAAAAAGGTGTTAATTAATGTTTTATGGAATGTTTCATTTCAAGTCACCATGAAAGAGGTCAGCGTTTGCTTTAGTTGGGCTCTTGACTCTTTACCTTTTATTATTAATTTTCTCTGGCTGCTCAAACTTTGTGTTTGTAAAACACATTTGTTATGTTCAGAGATTTGGATTTGGTCACAATATAATTTGATATTATATAATCATCAAGTAATGGCGTTTAGAGTCTAAATCTCTGACTGTGTGTTTGATGTGTAGCTTTAGTATTAATGATTGTAGTCCTGTGATTTTACAGCTTGAGATCCAACAACAGTATGACTTTTCCTTTTTTTTAAAGAATAATACATTATGCACTTAAGCTTCAGTGTTTAAACACACACAGACATCAAGAATCAGCTTATGATTCTCAAGAACGGTGACGATAAATAAATACAAAATACTGACAAACAGATCGACTCTGAACATCACAAAACAAGCTACTGTCACAACAAAACAACAGAGAAATAAAAGCAAACATGAACAATCTACGAAAATTACAGGACAATTCAGCTCATAATTTATTCATGCAGCAATGCATGATGGGAGCCATGGATGAGTTTTGATTGGTGGCTCCCATCATGCACTGCAACATGAAGCACTTTGTTTGATTGTCACCATTGTTGAGGGTCATATGCTGATTCTTGATGTCTGTGTGTTTCATAAAACTCCTTCAGATTATAAAAGATCTGCTGGATCTCAAACGGTAACAGATTTACTGTAAAGAAATAATATAACATCTATATCACCAGTTAATACTGGATGTCACCAATGATTCTGACCATTTCACAATGAGAAAACAGAACCATCATGACTGTGCTTCCCAAAGCATTGTAAACCTAAGTTGATCAACTTTGGCTCACAGCACTTTTGGGAAACACAGCTCAGATCATAGTTTCTCTGGCTATAACAAATGTGCTCTACAAACACAAAGTTGGAGCAGCCAGAGATTAATTAATGTTAATAAATAGAGTCAAGAGCCCAACTAAAGGAAATGCTTTTCACCATCATGGTGACTTCAAACTAAACTTTCATTAAAACATTATCATCTAAACATCTGTTAATTCTCAATAAGAACTTTTGTTGATGTATGACAGAAATCAAATCAAACTGGTTAATAATAAGTGTAATAATGTTTAATGGCTGGAAGTCAGTTGTAGTTGTTGTGTCTCTTTTTCTCTTGTTGTTTCTTCAGTGATTCTGCTTATTATCATCAGGTGTCTCCACTAATTGTCAATCATCACTCAATCATCAATCAATTATCTCATTAACTTTAACACTGCTTCAGTGTTACTTTTTAACACCCGGCAAGATGGACTCATATGGAGTATTTAAAAATGTGTTTAAAATGAAATGTTGTAAAATGTGAAAATGAAAAGGATTTAATAAATTCAGATTTTAATTCAGTGTGTGTGTGTAAAATATATATATATATATCACATTAGTCAACGATTGTACGCTGTCAAAGCCAATTTTGTCCCCTTTTGAAGGGTCAATTTTTGTACTGTTAAATAAAGGTACAAAATTGTCACCAAAGGTACAAAACTGGTCTCTTAAGGTACAAAACTGGTCTCTTAAGGTACAAAACTGGTCTCTTAAGGTACAAATCACAAGGGTACAAATTTGTACCTTTGAGGGTACAGCCCCAGTGACAAGCCATTGTACCCCTAAAGGTACAATTATGTACTTTATTTTCTGAGAGAGTACATTGTACATGCGTACATCACTGTAATTTACTATAATGAACAACTACACATGTTGTTACAGTAATGTGTAGAATCTATTTTATTTATTCTTTTTTTATTATCATTGCAGCCCTGGAGTTTTTTCCCTCTTTTTTCAACTTTTGGTTATAATTTTCAAGTACTATATTCATATAAAAAAAAAAATGAAATTTTGATTAATTTCTGATTCATTCGTGTTACAAATGCTTTCAATAAAGTGAAATTGTGTTACAGTATTCTATATGAAGAACTGATTTATGTGGAAAATCATTGAAACTTAAAAAAGAAAAAGTTCAATGATGTAACGCTTCCTGTTGTTAGTGTTTTTAGGTCAGTGTGTTGAGAATGAAATGTGTGTTTTCTGAATGAGAATTGTTGCCAGTGTTATGTTGGTCTGAGTGAGTTTTGTAGGTGAGATTAACTGTTTGGCCAACATTCATGCTGGTAATGCAGACTGTGTGAAGAGTTTTGAAAATGTGGTTTCGGTATTGAACAATGCTTGTTAGCAACTGAAAAAAACTGTAAAACACTTTACCTTTTTGTCATTTCAGGTCATGGTCCGTTCTCTCATTTATTTGATGGCATGTTCATCCCTGAAGTCCAACCTAGTGAGTATCTGAGTTTTTTTTTTTTTTTTTACTTCTGTTAATTCAACTTTGTATAAGCAAAAATTAATACTTGTTAAAGCCAATGCATATTAAAATAAATGCCTTTACTGCTAAACCACATGCAAGGCAAATACATCATGCCTCTATAACTGAATGAAAATTGTGCTCAAATTACTTTTATATTTTACGTATAAAACATTAACATGATTAGAAATTCAAAACTGCATCACATTATGTCATGACATAATGTATTATTTATTTACAAATCACAATTATTTATTCAAGAATTAAAATTAAGTTAATCATTGTAGTTTGTATGTGTGTGACTGAGACAGACAAGCCCATATGTACTTTATTAAACCTGCCTTACATAATATCTAAAATCTCTTTTTATTTCTCAGATTCCCCTTGGGAGGTAAGCATCATAACTCTCCTGTATAAATAAATGCTGATACACAAACTCTGTGAACAAGCATATACAATATTTAAGTCAACATGCAGTCACACTTATTTCCTTTCTCTATAGCTTTAGAATTAATTATACATTATGCATTATTCACATTAATTATGAACATGTATATAGTAGTTCTTAGTAGTTCTCTGGGAGGAATGAAAAAACAGCAGTTACTGATTAGTTAATAGTGAACTACCTTCAACTGATCACTATTACTTACTAATTCATTCATCAGAGTTTCTTGTTAGTTAATAGTAGTTACTTGAGTGTTAATAATGCATTATTCATTTGTTCCTGTGTAGTTATTCATTAATGAAGGATCGGTATTCTAAAATGTTTCTGCATTTCAGATATTTCAGTATTGGTATAGAAAAATCTATAATTTTGACAACATTGCTTTTAGTTTATTATTTCAGATGCCTTTTCAAAAGACCACAATTGAAAAATTTATATTTAGGCTATAAAATTCAACTCACCAAAGTGTAGGAGTATGAGTGACTGCGTTACACGCCTCTGCTGAAATACACCCACATTTGGCGGGTGTCAATGTCAAGCCCTGGATGTGTAACATTATATTATAATTTGTGCATTCTGTCTTAATTTAATAAACATGCTGCTGTCTGTCATTAAGTTAAACAATACAAGAAAAGAGGGAAGCACTCACTGCTCTTGACTGAACAATATTGTGTCTTTTTTATTAATTTGTAATGAATATAAAAAAGATGCATTGGTTATTTGAGCTAGTTGCTTGTAGATGACAACTGAATGGAAAATCAAAGGTTATGTAGTTCATGTGTACAGTTTAATTGTACTTTGATGTGCATTTATGTTCATCTTCTGCAGCACGAGAAAGCCTCTGTTGACATGTTTCACTGCATGATCAAGAAGAATGGACTGGGAAAAGAGATGGAAAAATATGGACTTAATCTATGTGAAGACATCATATTTATTGAGGAATTAATTCTGAAAGGACAAAAAGATGCTAAGGTAAAAACATGTTTAATGTATTGTTTCAGTCCGTGTTTATCAGGATACAGTATTTGGTTTCAAAATATTTTCCATTCCTCAGTGGTCAATGAAGGGCAGGACTGAAGACAAGTCTTTCCTGTATGAGATTGTGGCAAATAAACTGAACGGCATTGACGTGGATAAATGGGACTATCTGGCTCGGTAAGCATGAATTAATGGTTTGAACAGGTATTAAGCAGTTAAAGACAAAGTATAAATGTGGCCCACCTCTTATTTTACATGCAGCGACTGTCATTATCTCGGCATTCCTAATGGTTTTGACCATGAGCGTCTGCTGAAATCTGCACGAGTGTGTGATGTGAAAAAGAGGAAACACATCTGCTTCAGGGACAAGGTACCTGTTAATTCATCTTTACATTTACCCCTTTTCCACCAAGGCAGTTTGAGTGCTGGTACAGAGCCAGAGCCTAGTTTCAAATCAGTTCTTTGTCTTTCACCCAAAGTACCAACTCTGAACCAGGAAATGTGGTTCGTAACTAACACCAAAACATCTGTATCTCATGTAAAATGTGCTACTAAACTCATGTAACATATCAGTCTATAAAGAGAAACAAGAAGTGTCCAAGATAAACATTAATTTAATGTGAATCAAGGGTCCAAAATCCAAACAAATGTCTCAGTTACGTATGTAACCCTCATTCCCTGTAGGAGGGAACAGAGACATCATGATGTGACGGCCAAATGGGATCTTGCTAGGGAGACCAATTTACTTTGAGTGTAGCTAAATGATCCTAACTAAATTGGCATGCGAGATTTGCATCTGCTGCCCCTCCTCACAGCATGGGTATATAATGAGCAGCAGGTGCATCGCATCTCCAGGTTTTTGCCGAGAAGCCGAGCCAATGGCCCGGCCGCTCAGCGGTGCACTGTTAGAAAAAAAAGTACAAAATTGTACCTTTAGGGGTACAATGGTACAAAGGTACAAATTTGTACCCTTGTGATTTGTACCTTAAGAGACCAGTTTTGTACCTTCGGTGACAATTTTGTACCTTTATTTAACAGTACAAAAATTGACCCTTCAAAAAGAATACAAAATTGGCTTTGACAGCATACAATCGTTGACTAATGTGATATATATATATATATATTACACACGCTGAATTAAATCAGAATTTATTAAATCCTTTTCATTTTCACATTTTACAACATTTCATTTTAAACACATTTTTAAACATTCCATATGAGTCCATCTTGCCGGGTGTTAAAAAGTAACACTGAAGCAGTGTTAAAGTTAATGAGATAATTGATTGATGATTGAGTGATGATTGACAATTAGTGGAGACACCTGATGTTAATAAGCAGAATCACTGAAGAATCAACAAGAGAAAAAGAGACACAACAACTACAACTGACTTCCAGCCATTAAACGTTATTACACTTGTTATTAACCAGTTTGATTTGATTTCTGTCATACATCAACAAAAGTTCTTATTAAGAATTAACAGATGTTTAGATGATAATGTTTTAATGAAAGTTTAGTTTGAAGTCACCATGATGGTGAAAAGCATTTCCTTTAGTTGGGCTCTTGACTCTATTTATTAACTTTAATTGATCTCTGGCTGCTCCAACTTTGTGTTTGTAGAGCACATTTGTAATAGTCAGAGAAACTATGATCTGAGCTGAGTTTCCCAAAAGAGCTGTGAGCCAAAGTTGATCAATTTAGATTTACAATGATTTGGCAAGCACAGTCATAATGGTTGTGTTTTCTCATTGTGAAATGGCCAGATTCATTGGTGACATCCAGTATTAACTGGTGATGTAGATGTTATATTATTTCTTTATAGTAAATCTGTTACTGCTTGAGATCCAGCAAAGCTTTTATAATCTATAAAAGATTTTTTGAAATACACACAGACATCAAGAATCAGCATATGACCCTCAACAATGGTGACAATCAAACAAAGTGCTTCATGCTGCAGTGCATGATGGGAGCCACCAATCAAAACTCATCCATGGCTCCCATCATGCATTGCTGCATGAATAAATTATGCAGCTGAATTGTCCTGTAATTTTCGTAGATTGTTCATGTTTGCTTTATTTTTTTGTTGTTTTGTTGTGACAGTAGCTTGTTTTGTGATGTTCAGAGTCGATCTTTTTGTTAGTATTTTGTATTTATTTATCATCACCGTTCTTGAGAATCAAAAGCTGATTCTTGATGTCTGTGTGTGTTTAAACACTAAAGCTTCAGTGCACAATGTATTACTCTCTAAAAAAAGGAAAAGTCATACTGTTGTTGGATCTCAACCTGTAAACTCACAGGACTACAATCATTAATACTAAAGTTACACATCAAGCACACAGTCAGAGATTTAGACGCCATCACATGACAATTATATCATCATCAAATTATATTGTGACCAGCTCATATTTTCTCTGACCATAACAAATGTGCTTTACAAACACAAAGTTGGAGCAGCCAGAGAAAAATTAATAATAAATGGTAAAGAGTCAAGAGCCCAACTAAAGCAAACGCTGACCTCTTTCATGGTGACTTGAAATGAAACGTTCACAAAACATTAATTAACACCTTTTTTCTCTCTTTCCTTCAGTGATTCTGCTTATTATCATCAGGTGTCTCCACTAATTGTCAATCACCATTCAATCATCAATCAATTATCTCATTAACTTTAACACTGCTTCAGTGTTACTTTTTAACACCCGGCAAGATGGACTCATATGGAATGTTTAAAAATGTGTTTTGAATAAAATGTTGTAAAATGTGAAAATGAAAAGGATTTAATAAATTCAGATTTTAATTCAGCGTGTGTGTGTGTGTGTAAAATATATATATATCTCATTATAGTCAACGATTGTACGCTGTCAAAGCCAATTTTGTCCCCTTTTTGAAGGGTCAATTTTTGTACTGTTAAATAAAGGTACAAAACTGGTCTCTTAAGGTACAAATCAGAAGGGTACAAATTTGTACCTTTGAGGGTACAGCCCCAGTGACAAGCCATTGTGCCCCTGAAGGTACAATTATGTACTTTATTTTCTGAGAGAGTACAAAATTGTCTCCAAAGGTACAAATCGCAAGGGTACAAATTTGTACCTTTGTACCATTGTACCCCTAAAGGTACAATTTTGTACTTTTTTTTCTAACAGTGTGGTACAGCAACTGTGGCAACAGGATGTGACGTGTTCTTTCCCTCCTTCAGGGAAAGAGGGTTACATACGTAACCAAGATGTTCCCTTTCAGTTGGTCATGTTCAACATCACGTTGTGACCGACGAATTGGGATCCCTAGCAAATCGCCACAGCTGCCTCCCCCTTCCAGTGTCTATTTCACTACATATGTGCACCCAGCCTAGTATCGTTTCACATGGATAAAACAAATGTATACCTATAGGTCTGGTGCCGAGGCCTCTCTGTGTCTTCTACCCATTTGAGAAGAGAACACAGGATAATACCGGCTCTACACGAAGGCTATAGAATCTAGTCAATGTGTTGGGTGTTGCCCAAACAGCAGCTATACAGATATCTGTCAGCGAGGCACCTCGTGCCAGCGTCCAGTCGCCCATCTCAGGGGTGATGTTTCATCGACTGTTTAAACAGTAGCTACGACGGGTTGTGTCCTCTTCCTGCGGCGGACAAGGTACAGCAGGCTGTGCCATAGTTTTTTTTTCCCACAGGGTGCCAGTGCCAGACTGAGGGGCAGCCCAAAAGAAACTCTGTTGGCGCAAGCTCTCGATTGCCTTAGTCTGCTACTGACTGCGTAGAATTGCTGGGCAACTTGAGAGAACTTGATTATAGCTTTCCTGTAGCTCAGTGGTTAGAGCATGGCACTAGCAATGCCAAGGTCATGGGTTCGATCCCAGGGATTGCACATACTTCGATACAAATGTATAGTATAATGCAATGTAAGTCGCTTTGGATAAAAGCATCTGCCAAATGCATAAATGTAAATGTAAATGTAATGGGGGCATTGAGTAAGCATACTTTGACGACCTCTCGCACCTCTGCAAGGTAAAGGCAGGGGGCGCTTCTGGACCACCAAGATGAACATCGTCTGGCCTCTGTGTGATACAGCGATTGACATCTGATCCTCAGCTGGAGCCCCGAATAAAGTGCTAGGTTCCTCATGAGAATGACCAGCAATCCCATCCGGAAGCTGCACAGCTTGCAATGCTATAGAGGGAAACAAATGAGTAATGCATTATTACTCATTTGTTCCCCTCTATAGCATGGAGATTGGTTCCTCATGGAGACTGGTTCCTCAGGGGGAAGCCCTCACCATAATCCTCAGGTCACCCAAGCTATTTCACCAAAATAGCCCTCTCCTGGTGGCCAGGAGGGAAACTAAATAGGAGAATAGACGAAGGGACTCCACCTCATTCGAGACACTTGAGTCTCAACCGTGCACATAGGCTGCGTTCCAGTTCATTTTTTAAATGCCCTTCCCTCGCTAAATTCCCTCGGTCTCGTTGACTCGGATGTACATCATTGCTTACGTTGCACGAGTGCCCACTTCTGGCGGAACCTTTGCAATGGGCTGAACTGGAACATCCTAAGCCCTCGATCACTTGGAATCCGCAATGGAGCTGATTTATTATTTATTTTTTTCCCTTACAAATTATTTAATACTGCATTCTATATGTATATATGTGTGTTTTAAATGTTTAAAAAATAATTAATATATCATAGAATTGTTTGTGGTAGGGTAAATTAAACGCGATATGCGGTGACGTCATAATCGTGTTGCATTGTGGGTTATGGAGCTGCCTGAAGTGTACACGTGAAGTAGACTCGCTCCCTCGGTTAAAATCGAGGGAGCCAGGGTCTGTCCATGTAAACTTCCCTCGTCCACTTCACGAAGTGGAACGCACTTCAAAATGGCGGCAGGGATTCCCCCGAGGGGAAGTGTGTAGGGAAGTTTGCGAGTGCGTGTCTAAAACTGGAGTGGAACGCAGCGTGCAGAGTGAGCAATCTCAAACAGTGCACCGTTACCAGCTGTGAGAGCAGCCTTTTAGCGCTCACAGAAGGCACAAACAAACATCAACGAGAGATTTGACAACTGCTGCAGTGCCGAAATACCAACACCAAACAGAAAGAAAGCTTCTGTTAGATAACACTTGCTTGTAGATTAGAGCAGGAACAAATTAACCGTTCAGCTACGAAGCCAAAAAGCTGGAGATGCGACGCACATGCTGCTCGTTATATACCCATGCTGCGGGGTGGTGCAGCTGATGCAGATCTCGCATGCCAATGTCCATTGACTCATTTAGTTACACTCGATGTAGATTGGTATCTCTTGCGAGATCCCAATTTGTCGGTCATGACGTGACTTCGAACGTGACTGACTGAAAGGGAAAAGTCCTTTCAGATAGACAATCCAGATCAGTACAAGATTTGGTACTCTGAAAATATGAACTGGCAATGCATATCAAGAGTACCTAATTTTTATTTATTTTTTATTTTTATTTATTTTTTAACCAAATTGACTGGGCTATTTATACACCATTGAAGACAATGTACTGCATTTTAAAACACTCATTTTAATTAATGATCATTAACCTTACCTCTTGTATAAAAGTATTGTCTTGAATGCAAATAAATGTGCTCTGTTGTAGGCATTTTTACAATCTTTCATTATGAAATATACACCGTTTCTGTTTTCTAGTCTGTTACTCTTTGTTTCTATCTCAGGTGGCAGAAAATGTTTATGGCATGTTTCACACTCGATACACCCTCCATCGTCAGGCCCTTCAGCACAAGATTGGCTACATCATCGATGTCAAGTAAATGTTTTTTTTTTTGTGAAAAATACATATTTATTTGTGTAATATTATTATTTTTTTCTTACATCCTAATATTTCCCCAGATTTTACTCTTGCTTACGTGTGTATGCTTGTTTCTTTCGATATATTAGGATCAAGGATGCGCTTGTACTAGCTGATGGCCCACTGAAGATCTCAAATGCCATATATGACATGCTGGAGTACACAGAACTCACAGGTCAGATAAGACATTGATTGAAATTGAGAAGAATGTTTCTTTTCTAAAAGTAACAATGAAAGAAAGCCTACAAATTTGGTTAATACATCTAATCCATTTGTCATTTAGGACCACTTATGTCAAACATGTAATTGATCATTCTGAAGCCGTTGTCAACCATGTAATAGAAAAACAGCTGAATGGAGGATTTAAATAACTTTGATAAGAGTCTGAATTGTTTTGATTGACATTATGGATCAGCTGAGTTGTCAGCTGATTACAGATTGACTCACATGACGCACATGCGTTTATTCTATACTCAATATTCTACTGACCCTTTTCTTTCCCCCTTCTCTTTTAGATCACATCTTTGATCAGATCTTGAACAAGCCAAACACACGTCTGAAAAAGTGTGTTGGAGAGGCCAGATTGGATGCAGATAAATTAGAGGTACCTTGATTTCTGTTTAAAAGGTCCAACCCAGCTAATAGAATTTTGTGTTGGTTCTGGGAACATTAAAAACGTCCAGTTTTCTTGACGTTAGAGGAACGTTTTTATAAGGTATAATGTTCCTCAAACGTTCTTTCAACTCAATTTTGATCTAAAATTCAACATTGTAGGAACATTGATTTGTAACATTCCAAGAATGTCGTGGCCTAATGGATAGAGAGTCGGACTTGTAACCCAAAGGTCATGGGTTCGAGTCTCAGGTCTGGCAGGGATTGTTGGTGAGGGGAGTGAATGTCCAGCGCTCTCCCCACCCTCAATACCACGACTGAGGTGAGACCCTTGAGCAAGGCACCGTACCCCCAACTGCTCCCCGGGCGCCGCAGCAATGGCTGCCCACTGCTCCGGGTGTGTGTTCACGGTGTGTGTGTTCACTGCAGGGGTTAAATGCAGAGCACAAATTCTGAGTATGGGTCACCATACTTGGCCACATGTCATTTCACTTTCACTTCACTTATATAAGAACATGAAAATGTTCAGTTTTCTTAATGTTAGTAGAATGTTATTTAAAGGTTAGTATGATGTTCCTGAAACATTCTTTCAATCATTTAAACACCTGCTGTGAACAAACACTGAAAGAAAGAGAAATAAGAACACAAACTACAACTTTCTTCAGCCACAGCCTTAGATGAACTGAAGATAAACGACATTAAATCTCTAAAACATTAAACATTAAATCAACAAACTGCATTACCAGCTTCACTTATTACTAACCAGACTGACTTTATTTCTGTCACACGTCTACAGAAGCTCTTACTGAGAATTAACAGAGGTTTAGATGTTTCGTATGAGGTCACCATCATGGACATCAGTGATTGCTTTAGTTGAGCTCTTGACCCCTGACTGATATAGAGTTGATTCTTTATCAGCAATTGCAGGTGTTTTCAGAAAACATTTCTGTATTGATAAAGCAGATCAACAGGTCTGTTTTAATAACAGACAAATGACTGTGTTTAAGTGGTTTAATCAACTGCTTTATTGTAGTTGTCTTTACTTTTGGTATTGGGGTGTTATGTGAAGAGGAAATTCGCTCAAATATGATTAATTCAATAATTATTTAACACTGAACTGGTTTATGTTGGATTGTCCAAAATTTTGAAGTTAAAATCGACACACTTAGACATCAGCACTCATACAAACCTCAACAATGGTGACAATATAATAAAAAAAACATTAGCTACATAATTTATTCATGTCACAATGCATGCTGGGAGACATGAATGTGTTTTGTATGCTGGCATGAATCATGTCACATGTTGTGTTTCATATGCCGAATGTTGATGTCTGTGAGTGTATAAACGACACAAGACAATGTTTTAAGAAAAACGTTAACAATGACAGGGTTATAAATGATATTTTTCACATTGGTTGAGTTTGATACTAGTGATGTCCGGTTCGCGAACGAATCGTTCTTTTTAACCGGTTCTTTTCAGTGAACCGGTCGAACCAGTTCACCAAATCGGTCTGAATCGTTCCAAACAGTTCGCATCTCCAGTTAGCAAACACGAATCCACAAATTACTAAAGTTACTCACTTTTTGACGTGCCTGACACTACCTCTCGAAATAAACCAACATACCGGAGTTATTCAGTTACTCCAACAGTAAAGAGAGAACTGATGATGGGCACGAGCAGAGCAGCTGATATGAGTGCGCATGCGCGGCGTACACGAACGAACATACACGGCCTGTCACCGTTCTCGTTCTCGAGTCAAAAACCGGTTGCAGCGGGTTTCGGATCATCAGTACACAACCGAGAACCGCTTCTTTCGGACATGTCCGATTTGAGAACCGGTGAGCTGATGATACTGCGCATGCGTGTAATTTTTCAAGAGAACGAAAAGCACGTTACTCAAGTTTTGTTGAGCATCGGACAGTGTGATAATATAAAACATGCTGGAAATATGTGTATGACTTAATTCAACATACAAAAAGTTTATTGTGCTTTTCCAAATACAGATTAATAGCATAAAATACTGTACATAATACTGTAGGCCTACATAATAAACTACATGCCAACATGAACATAATATTTTGTACACAGATCAAACTAATGTTCAGAAATAGTTCTACAAATAAATTTTTCTATATTAATGTTATTTAAAAAGCAATATAGTGAAAGTTGTGCAGTTGTGCTTTCAAGTTATTGTTTTTTTAAAGATTAGAAACATTTATTTGTTTCATAAATAATCCATGGACAGCTTATTTAATTTCTAAACAAGGTGATATAAAGATAAAAAATGACGTAATCAAACTACAGCGAGAGCAAACAAGCGACTCTTGAATCGCTCTCGCGGTTCTCGAATCTCAATCTCGTTCTCGAGTAGAATCGGTTGCAACGGTTTTCGGATCATCAGTACACAACCGAGAACCGCTTCTTTCGGACGTGTCCGATTTGAGAACCGATGAGCTGATGAT
>RJVU01004711.1:0-39851 GCA_003731715.1 Anabarilius grahami | reverse complement strand
TACTAGGGGTTGAACAACTTGAGTTTTTTTTAAAGTTGACATTTATGTGATGAAAGTTTAGTCAATATCGACTAGTTGCTGATGACATCATTTAACATATCAGCCTGAACCTCGAGCTGAGACTTCTATGGCACATCTATGGCATGACACAGCCCTGCCCACATGACTATTGATACAGATAGATTACATTTATATGAATGCATTAGTGAGAGAGCGATTGTATGTGAATTAAGTGTATCAGGCAGCGTCTCTCTACTAATAGTGAAGCTGTGGGTTTTAGTTACTAAGAAATATATGCTAGAACTGCATAGATTGTAATGGCCTTCAAGGGTGAGACAAGGAAAAGATGGGCGGCATCCGTGGCTGTGACAGGAATGACAGTGTTAATCTCATGTGAAGTGCCAGTTTTATAAAATTGTCACATGATAATTAGGGCTGTCGATTTAATGCATTATTTAGATTAATTAATTACTGGAAAAGAATAATGCGTTAAAATTATGAACGATGCTTTACACAATAATGACTTTGAAGAATATTTTGGGAGTAATTTCTCAGTCAAATTTGATGTGAGATTAGATTAATCACCACCACATGTAATTAATTAGATAAAAAAATGTAATCATTTGACAGCCCTAATGATTATATTATTGTCGTTTAACTTTTTCATTTATTGTAGTGTTTGCTTATATGATTCATTTTTCAAAATCATTTAGAAAAAAGAGGACGGCTCCAAAGCCCAGCCTGTTAAAGCCTTCAAGATCAAAGTCTATCAGGTAATGAATATGGTTTAATAAGACCCTACAAACACATGCAAAAAAATAATTACTGATATCTATTATCCCTACATATATAAACAACATTTAACTTGTGTATGTGTTACGGTCTGGTGTTGTAACGATCAAGCGTTCACGGACTTCCACAATAAAAGGGGATTTATTACCATAACTGAGAGAGACAACATCCAAACACATCAATATAACATTAAGAACAGACAAGGAGTGAAGGGAGTAAGTCCATATATATAGAGAGAGAGTGCTGAGGAGGGAGACCAGGTGATGATGATGATCGGTGATGAAGGGGAGATGACGAGGGAAGTGAGTGCAGGTGTGGAGAACAGGAGGATCAAGGGAAATAGAGTACAGGGAACAAGGGATCTGTGACAGTATGGATGTAAATTGTAGTTTTTGTTTGTTTGTTTGTTTTTTTGTTGTTGTTTTGTATTAATGTGCATCATGTGATGCTCACACGTGTTGATACTATCAGATTTATTTTGTTAGTTTGTAGTCACAACGCACAACATAAATTACATTTACTGTACTGTTCAAAAGTTTGGGGTCAGCAAGATGTTTTATGTTTATCTAAGGCTGTGTATTAAATCAGTAATGCAGTAACATGGGAATATTGTCAATATTGTTCTTTGACTAATAGAAAGTTCAGAAGAACGACATTTATTTGAATTAGAAATCATTTATAACATTATAAATGTCTTTACCTTTGATCAATTTAATGTGTTCTTGCTAAATTAAAGTATTAATTTATTTGAAATAATAATAATAATGACAAATATCCTACTGACTCCAAACATTTAAACAGAAGTGTTTACTGAATAACTTTTGTCTATTTCCTGTCGATATGTGTCTAATTTACAATTTACAATTCAAAAACATCAGAAACTTCTGGAGAAACGCTGGAAGTCTGAAACGCAGGCAGCTGAGGACTGTGAAATTCATGTATGTTTAAATGGAAAATTAATAATAATATTAATAATAATGAAAAATGCCTATTTTGTACCTCTTCATTTCTCATGAATCTTTCTATCCTATCTGAAATCTCTTCTCATTCAGGTTCTTGAGATGGGTTTTGGTGAAGTGGGAAATGAGCCCATTGAAAATGTTCATTTTTATAGCAAGCAGGAGCCAAAAAAAGCCTTCAAGATGGAGAAGTATCAGGTGCAAAATCTCACTTCTCTCAAACATTTATTATACAGAATTCTTATTCATGACTGTGAATCTCTTGAGCATTGGATTGTCTGTCTGTTTGACTCACTAAAATAAATTCTGTTTAATGAATGAAGGGATTTGAGTGTGATGATTTTCAGATTACTGTAGTTTGTAATGTGTCCCTGCAGGTGTCCAGTCTCAAGCCACGGAAGTTTCATGAATGGCTTGTGAGGGTCTATTACGATCCGAAGGGTCGGAAGAATCAGGAGGTCCAGCAGGAAGCTGAGTACTTTCATAAGTACTTTCATGAGTGGTGCGAAAGCGATAAAAACAACTTCATTGATTTTGGGCCTCATTCGGGTAACTGCAATTTTGCTACTATATATGCATTTATTTGTATGTGTATTAATGTAGCATCTGTGGTGTGTATATTAGGGCTGTCAACGCATTAATTAGTTTAATTAATTACTGAAAAAAAATACAGCGTTAACATTATTATTGCATAAAACGCACTTGCCCCGCCCCAGACCTACATAGGTCATCTTACATTTCATACAGCTGACTGATGCCGAATATGATGCAGAGCAACAACTAACTGCATGACGGAGCCTATAGAATGTAGTCAGAAAGTCCCTAAAATTCAGGATATGTTTGAGTTTTTGTCTCACATTAACATCATATGATATAAACTATATCACACAAGAAATGAGCGCAATGTCGCGAGTGCTGTTTTTGTCCTAAACAGCAAAACTGCAAATGCAATACTGATTTTATACAACAGAATAAGAAGTTAATATTGTGTTATTTAGACACAATATTGTCTGTTTTTGTTCAATTTTGCCAACTAAAATATAAAGACAAAGCAGAACTGTTCATCTTTGAGCAATGCATGGCATTTCATTTCTGAAACTGCAGTTTGAAAGAATCGAGAAAACAAATGATTCAATGGACCATTACTTTGCTCCTGAATGAATGAATGAATGAATGAATGAATGAATGAATGAAAGAAGACATTTGTCACCACCTACTGGCAGTTTTATTTCTTCTTTAGAGTATAATTTAATTTTAAAAAAATGTAATATTTCCACATTAATTTAAAAAAAATAATACAAAAATAAAACTTTAAAGGTATACAGTAGTTCACCCAGAAATTAAAATTCAGTCATCATGTTCTCAACCTCATGATACAAAACTTTTGTAGTAAATTTCATGTTGGATTTTTTTTTTTTGAAGCTACTTTTTGTAATGTCTGTTTAAGGCTTCATACAATAATGACTTTCAATGTGGAATTAATTTGTGATTATTTTGATGAATTAATTGCCACATCGTGTACAAGACCTGCTGCAGTGTTCTAAATCATTGTTGAGATTCATACCTTGATTCTTGATGTCATTGTGTCACTCTGATAGAGTTATAAAATTCATGTTTAATTATAGTTGTAAAATCATGTCTGTTATAATTTCCCAGATAATACTGATTATTGTTATTATTATCATATGCTTTTTCATTGAAAAAGAAGACGGAGAAGACGAAGAAGACGAAGAAGACGAAGAAGACGAAGAAGATGAAGAAGATGAAGAAGACGAAGAAGATGAAGAAGACGAAGAAGAAGAAGAAGGGGGGAATGTTGATGCGGAAACTTCAAGGAAGGTAAAAAATGAAACTAAACTAACTATTAAAGGAAAAAAGAAAGCGTATAGAATTTACAAAGCATTTATGTCTCATACAGCGTTACAACTATAATAGCTACTTACTGCTCTTTCTAAAAACTAAAGAAAAGCTTACAGCCTTGAAGTTACTGTAATCTGAGTTATGAAAGTTTAAAAAAGTAGAAGAAAATACAAATCCTTTTTTTACACGCACTTTTGTAAATTATTATTTTTTCTTTTTTTAATGGATGAGAAGATCAGTGTAACCAACACTATTTCACAGTTAATTAGATGCCATATGAACGTCATATACAGTATATACAACTGACTAATAGAACCAAAGTTGCTATTGACATTAAAAAACACAAGAAATTAAACAAAAAAGCTGCCAACATAAACTTTATAACACTGATTTCTCAAAACAGTCTAGCTTCCATGAACAGAAGAAAGTTGTAGTTTGTGTTCTTATTTCTCTTTCTTTCAGTGTTTGTTCACAGCAGGTGTTTGAATGATTGAAAGAATGTTTCAGGAACATCATACTAACCTTTAAATAACATTCTACTAACCTTTAAATAACATTCTACTAACATTAAGGAAACTGGACAATTTCATGTTCTTGGAATGTTACAAATCAACGTTCCTACAATGTTAATTGTAATGTTAATTGTCAATTGTTAATGTAATGTAATTTTGAGACTTAGATGACTAAAAGAAGCATGACAAGGGTTTCAACTTGCTCAAACAGGCCTCTCACTTCAATAGACCTCTTAATCCACCTGCCACTCTTCTTGAGCTACAACACTGTTTCTGTCACCTAACCTGGCAAAATAACACACTAGAACAGTGAGGAAAAACATTGTATTATTATTTTTTAAGTATTATTTAAACAATTGTTGATTACTATAAACTCTATTAATTGAGGAAATATTTAAATGACGTACTTGTTTTAAAGTAGCTCCTAATGTCTAACTTTCTTTTTTAGCTTAGCTACCTTTTTAACCATTTTTTAGCTTACCTAATCAGCACATCAACAAATTACAAACACACGTTTATTTCACTATATTTTATACAACCTAAACCAAGCCTCACAGAAACCTGTGCAAAACACTAGATTTGAATAGAAACATAATTGGGGCGATTTATAACAGCCATATCACTCTATAGCTCTAGACTGGTTGCCCACTGAAGCTAAGCAGGGTTGAGCCTGGTTAGTACCTGGATGGGAGACCTCCTGGGAAAACTAGGTTGCTGCTGGAAGAGGTGTTAGTGAGGCCAGCAGGGGGCGCTCACCCTGTGGTCTGTGTGGGTCCTAACACCCCAGTATAGTGATGGGGACACTATACTGTCAAAAAGCACCGTCCTTCGGATGAGACGTTAAACCGAGGTCCTGACTCTCTGTGGTCGTTAAAAATCCCAGGATGTCCTTCGAAAAGAGTAGGGGTGTAACACCGATATCCTGGCCAGATTTGCCCATTGGTCTCATCATGGCCTCCTAATTATCCCCATATACTGATTGGCTTCATCACTCTGTCTCCTCTCCCCCAATAAGCTGGTGTGTGGTGGGCGTTCTGGCGCAATATGGCTGCCGTTGCATCATCCAGGTGGATTCCCCCTTCCATATATAAAGCGCTTTGAGTGTCTAGAAAAGCACTATATAAATGTAGGAATTATTAATTATTATTATTATTATTATTATTATTATTATTATTATAACCATTTANTATAACCATTTAGTACATAAAATAGTCAGCTGTCATGACCTTTCACTATAAGTTCCCCTCACAGAGAAATGTGCACGTACACACACACACACACACACACACACACACACGCACACACATTTAAGTTTGCAACTTATCCCATGATTGTCACATATTGAAAAAACTGTGCTGTCCCTGATTCAACATCTTGATTTGACTTGATTTGTCTGTATTTTTGTGCACAGAACAGTTTTTTTCTTACCACATCTAGGTTTTGGAGGAGGTTTGCCGCTTTGCACAACCAAATGTATCTACAGCCTCTCATAAGTTAGAAAGAAAAAACAAAGCCAATCAGAGTAGATATGTGTTCGGGAGACAAGACTCATAATAGAGAACAATATCTATTAACTGTTTATGTAGCATAAAGTTCGCATTTTTACAGCAAGCTCTTGTAAGAGATTTTTAATCTCAATGAGATGTTTCCTGGGTAAATAAAGGTTAAAGAAGTAATAAAATAAAAAAAAACACAAGACACAATCAGACAACAGTGGTTATGCATAAATATATTTTAATTTTTGATTACAATATTTTCAAGGGACAAATCAGAAGTCACTGGATATTGGTAGGGACAAGTTCCTAGTTTCCCTATTAAATTTCATGCTGGTGAAAATCTATTAAGATCCAATCACTAATTTTGAGCGGTTATGAATCAGTCACTTGAAAAGCCAAAAGTCAAACTGACCAACTAAAAGAAACACTGATAATCATAATGGTGATCAATTATTTTCAGTCTGGTTTGTAATAAGAGAGATTTAATGTATTTCAGTTGATTTCATCAAAAGTTGTTTGATTATAAGTCAGTTATAGTTCATGTGATGCTCTTTCCTTCAGTGATTCTGCTCATCATCAGGTGTCTTCAATAATCGAACAATCATCACTTAATTAACCACTTAATTATCTCATTAACTCTGACACTGCTGCAGTGTTACTGTAACACCTTTGCTGGTGGTTCCCATATAAACACTGAGTGATGTTAATTTAACACTGGGGAATCCATCAGGTAAATAAATACATAAATAAATAAATCTAATTGTTTAATGAATCTGATAATCTCAATTTAGGTTCTATTCATAATGCATCACCTGCACTGTTGATGGATTCACTGATGATTATGAGTTTCTGAAGGATGGAGCTCAGACTCAAACTTTGCTTTTAAATGTCAAGGTGCTATTTACGATTGGATAAATGTTTCCCCATTTTTCAGTTTACAAAGTTCGAAAACAGACAGAATCAGGATAAAAAAAGTGAGAATGAAATTTTTATTTTTTAGACCTTTGTCAGGAGAGAAGGCTTTGAGAGTTTGCCAATTTATTTTGTGTCTTCTAAATCACAAACTCTGGACTTTCAAAGCTTACATTTCTGCTGTAGGCCTCAATTTAAATATGATAGAGCAATAAACTCGAACTAATTTTTGCACTTTTTCTATCCTGCAGATTTTCAACGACCCCATTTATGGTCAGATTGAGCTCGACCCCCTGCTGGTGAAGATCATTGACACTCCTCAGTTTCAGAGACTCAAACACATCAAACAGCTCGGAGGAACATATCTGGTGTATCCGGGAGCCACTCACACTCGCTTCGAACACTCTCTTGGGTAAGGTGCAAGTAAAGCAAAAAAGGTTGAATTTATATGCAGCATGTACATATAAATGCTGGCTTGGAGGTTTTTTACAGTTTTTAGAGATACAGTAAACTGGGCAGGTCTTTGGACCTCGTCAGACACTTTTGAGGAAGATGATCAATAATACACTGATATTCAATAGTGAGTCACTTTATCTTTCTGAGTATTATGGGTCAGTACACTGTTAAACCTTGCTGTAAAAAAAGGCCAGATTCTGACAGTTACAAACAATTTTCCATTAAAACAGTAATATACTGTAGAAAACAATGCATTCTGGGTACTATTTGTTATTTTCAAGAAAGTAGCCTACAGGAATAAGGATGGATGTAATATGTTTGCCCTGTGTTGTGTTTAAAATTATGTCTGATCTGTGTGTGTTGAAGGATGGCATATTTAGCAGGATGTATGATTGACGTTCTGAAAAAAACCCATGAGGTTTCTTATAAAGACGAGATGTGTGTCAAAATTGCTGCTCTGTGCTACAATTTAGGTGAGTGCTGTCAACATACATGAGCACATCTGAGCAGAAAATATTTAAAAACTCTTTCTACTTGATATCTGTAGTATATATTTTAAAAACCTCACAAATAATTTTATAAAAGGAATAATGAATAAAGGTACTAAAATTATTTACAATGCATTTCTTGACTAATGTGGTTTATTTGCACAATAGGAGTTTATGTTCCCAAAGAGCATAACAGAAAATTGAATTTGAAATGTTACGTTTGTTAGACATAATGGGAGAAACCACATCATATATGCTAAATATATATTGTATTTTATTTCAGTATGAATAAGATGGTTCACAACCTTTTTATGTCAGAATTTTTTTTTTCCATGACATAAGATGTTATTGATATATTTAATCAAATGAAGATGGTATAAAATGTTCTCATGGAAAATACCAAACAATAATTCTATATATTCTCTGTTTTTATGTTTAAGGCCATGGTCCATTCTCTTATCTGTACGAGAACTTCATGAAAGAAGCCCTAGAGAGTGGTAAGTGCATGAGCTTTTCACTTTCTGATGCCAGTGTTTGTGGTCAGCTGTTACATATGAATTATTTTGTAGTGCTTTTTGGGGGCTGATTGTAAAAATCATAGAGTAACATATCCTTTTTTTATTTTGTCTCTGCTGACATATTAAAGACATTATGAATAAGGAATCTAAAATGAAGTATCATGTTGTGTTATTGCCAGTGAAGCCTTGATTTTGCTCTCAATGTGAATGATTGAAATCTTCATATCTAACCTTTAGAAACTCAGAAGGTCTTTTAGATTCAATCTTCAATATATGACCTGTTTTTTTATATGAATAATACATAAGGAATTGCTGCTTTTCATATATTGAAAAATATGATATGAAATATGAAAAATGTGACAACATATTTACTAATATATCATAATATGTAATTTTATATTCAGTAATACACTTAATAATGTATAGATGTATATGTGATCAGATATGATGGATGTGTATTGCAGATATATTTACTCATGTATTATAAAAACATATATAGCGAAATATATAATTTAATATATTTCTTATACTTTGAAATTATTTACATTAATTGTTTCATATCTTAAGCTAGTTAAACAACAGCTCAAGCACATCTGCATATACTAAAGCATTTATCAAAACAATTGTCACTGTGCTGAAGAGGACAGAGACATTTTTTTTTAAATAAAGTAATTATAGTCTTAATGATGTTCATTCAATCATCATCTAACCACAGACTCTACTCTTCAGCACAATAACCCCAAAAACTCACACACACCAGAAAACCTTTTAATTTCCAAAATAATTGAACATCAACCACTAACTGTTACAGTGGTATACTCTCAAAGACGAGGAAGGCAGGATAAGTAACAATAACGTAGTTTAATCTCATAGACGAGTCAGGATACATAGGAATACATGTAACATAAACCAATACCGGACACTGGACTGAAGACAGGGAGGAACTTAAATACACAGACTAATAACAAACAGCTGAGGGTGTAATCAGTGTCCATGGTGAGTGATGAGTGGCGGGAACAGAACACAAGGATCACGTGACAGTGAAAGACAACCTAGACGAGACAGATATGTAACATTAGCTCCCCCCTCCGGCAAGGCGCGTCCTCGCGCCGTGGAAGAACATCATAGGGGTGGCCGGAGGGGGCTCTGGAGGTGGACGGAGTGATGGTGACGGAGTGAAGGGAGGACGACGATCCCCTGGCGGCGTAGGTGGAAGACCGCTGGCACAGACCCAGAGCTTCCCAGATCCGACAGTCCACGGCCGAGTAGATGAAGGGCGGAGTCCAGATGCTGTAGGGCGGAGTCCAGATGCTGTAGGGCGGACTGACGGCATCTGGAGGACGACCGGCGGAGACTCGGCAGGTGGATTCCGGGGCGCAGACGGAGAGCTGACGAACTCCCGCGACGTCGCTGGTCTAGGAGGCCGCGGCGATGTACTGGCGACGATCGGCGGAGGTGGAGCTGGAGATCCCGAGGGCTGTGGTGACGTCGGCTCGACCGAGGACAGAGGCGTCTCCGAGGGGAAGGAGGAGCCCTCAGTAGCTGAAGGGGTGGAGGGACTGAGTGTAGACGAAGTCTCGTAAGTCCGTTGCGGAGGAGGAGGGACGACTGACCAAGGGGGAGCCGGCCGGACGAGGGAGACCGGAGGAGCCGTCAGTCGGAGGGTCTCCGGTGGAACCGTAGATGGGCGGAGCCTGGACGGAGCCGGCAGGTCGACGGGCCGAGATGGAGCGACGAGGACAGCAGCTGGAGGCGAAGCCACCGGAACCTCTGGCCAACGTGTTGCTGGTGGGAGTGTGACCTGCCGCTCTACGTCACAGGGGTTCCCCGGAGACGGCGCAGGGCAGATGACATCCAGCAGCGATGTTGTAGGAGGACTGGCTGAGCGAGGTGTTGACAGCGTCAATAGGAAATCTGTAAATAGAACACAGTCCATGGTAATGTCTCTGTTAAGTAACAATGATGAAAATGATGGGTGGGTTTGGGTGGGCGTTGACTCATCGCTGAAGTCAATCAGCCAGTCCTCCCTCTCCGTAGTCGATTCCCCCTCGTCCGCAGATGTCGTGGGCTCACACCCCTGGTCAGACGTCTGGTGGAGTTCCACTTCCTGGGCGCTGGTCACCTCTGTCCTCGGGGTCTCGGGATCTGGCTGACCATTAGCTGCCGGTGGTAACTCTCCGTCTGCGGGGGGCTCGCACGAGTACTCCGCGGTCCGTGGGGAAGATACGGGCTCTGGGTCTGGCTGTGTTCTGGATCGGGGACGAACACTCTCCAGACACCTAATGATATATTCCCTCCAGTCGAGTCCGGAGGTGTCTGGGAGGTCCACGGGATGATGGTAGTTGGCCCCGATCCAGAACAACGACTTCAGGGTTTTGTCGTCGAAGGGGCAGGCAAGTGCAACACTGATGAATTCCTTGGTGAACGAACACAAATCGTGGTTATTCCGTGCTACGAGCGTGAACATGCCGCCGAAATCCATTTTCAGTATTTGGTCCGGTATTCTGTTACAGTGGTATACTCTCAAAGACGAGGAAGGCAGGATAAGTAACAATAACGTAGTTTAATCTCATAGACGAGTCAGGATACATAGGAATACATGTAACATAAACCAATACCGGACACTGGACTGAAGACAGGGAGGAACTTAAATACACAGACTAATAACAAACAGCTGAGGGTGTAATCAGTGTCCATGGTGAGTGATGAGTGGCGGGAACAGAACACAAGGATCACGTGACAGTGAAAGACAACCTAGACGAGACAGATATGTAACACTAACAGATCTTATACCAATTGAGCAAAATTATATCAATATAATTGAGCAAAACACACGAAATAACACTTCATTTTAACATTTACTCTCCTTTAACAGTCAGAAGCAAAGCATGCTGGGAACCATAAATCTGATGTAAATCATTCTGTGAACATATGTGTGTGTATATGTATGTTCATACATTCACATTTATATGGGGACATGTATGTGTCAGAGATCACCACCCAATCACAGAGGTCACAATCACCAGAATACTAATCACCTGATCATCATCACCTCATCATCACAAGCAGTTTATAAGCATACACTTCACCAGAGAACTTTACCTGGTGTCAAATTTGAGGACTCTTAATATCTTATATGTATCAATATAGCTGTATATGGTCAATGCATATGTTGCAGTAAATTTAAAAATATACTCAATATTTCCCATATATGGAAATGTATTATGTAATGTGTCACATTATATTTTGCATTATATTCCCATATATTTTTGTCCTGTAAGGGCCAACTGATGACGAAGACTTAACACAGCAGACATCAAGTGTTGTAGTTTAATAAATGCAGATGATTTTGGTCCAATAATTAGAATATCTGTTTAGTTTGTTTTCAATTTAGTAGCAGGAAATTATAGTCATCCAATGTTATATATCAGCGATGCATTCCGTTAGTTTGGCAGTGGCGGTGGACATGACAAATCACAGGCTGATCAGTCAAAGTCAAAATCAGGCAAAAGTACATATAAAGAGAGAGTGTGTTACAGAAAACAGATTCTTTCAGATGGTGATTTTTGTTTTAAATTATGAATTGGTATAAATCTGTGTAAATGTCAGTTTTTGTAAGATCATTGATAAATTGTCATATACTGTACAATAACTCCCTGTTTGTTCTCTTTATTAGATGAAAATTGGAAGGTAAGTACAAAAATGTTACTGTACAAATACACATTTTACAAGTTTATTAAATTCTGAAGAATGTATTTTATTCTTAATTTTTTTAATAATAATTCAACTTGGAAGCTAAAATGTGTGACCTTCTGGGTTTACGATGATGATAAATTACATCTGGACATCATGACTCCAATAAACTGCAGATCGCTGACTTTTAGATACTGAACCACTGAATCTTATATAATTATACATTAATGGATGTATATACTGCTTACATTATTTCTTTTATTTATAATTTTTTATGATTTTTTTGTCATTAGGAAGCATCACACTTGATACTTCAGGACATAGATAAAGAACTGAATGACGAGATCAACAAGATTGATAAAGATCTCATCTTTATTAAGAACTTAATTGAAGGGAAATATGCTACTTCAGATAAAATGGTACAAAATACTGTAAACGTCTGTTTAATTCAATGCAAGTTATACACAATTTAAGTTGAGAATTGAAAGTATTTTCATTCTTCCAGCGGAAAAAGAGGAAATGGAGTGAGGACAACACTTTCCTGTTTGAGATTGTGAGAAATAAATGGAACGGCATTGATGTGCGCAGATGGGACTATTTTGCAAGGTAAAAACATTACATTTTAAAAGGATGCTATTTTACATTTATATTACATTTTATACAAATTTACAATTAGTATTACTTTTTAAGTCGTTGTAAGTTTACACTACTATCTTGGTAGCTCAAAATGTTCAGCATCTCAACAACCCCTCATTAACAGGCACTTTTATTTGTGGATCGTGTGAATCATGGCTGAATAGAGCCTTTCTGCAGTGGCATCAGTAATACTGCTGTATCCACACTGTTAGGAGTCAGCATAAAGTCAGCATCACCTGTCATTTCGGTCTGCACAAACCAACACAGTACTGAGAATACCTTTAAATCCTCTCTTCTCTCACAGAGACTGTTATCACCTCGGCATCCCAAACAGCTTCGACCATCAGCGCCTGCTGAAATCTGCTCGAGTGTGTGAGGTGGACGGGAGGAATCACATCTGCTTCAGAGACAAGGTACCATTTATTACTCGTACGATTACTTTCGGTTTGTTTTGTATGAAAGCCAGTTTCCACCACTAAAAAAATGATTGCGAGTTTTTATCTCAGAATTCTGACTTTTTTTCTCGCAATTAACTGACGGTCAGTGTCTCTTTCTGTAACAGTGCATCCAACGATAGCCGTGCTGCCGTGAAGTCTATGGCAATCCGTTTTGACTTTTATTCACATCTCAGGATATGAATTCTTGATATCAGTAATTCAATTGTTGATATCAGGAATTACATTTCCACTAGTAACAATGTTACTTCTTGATATCAACATTTGAATTTCCACTAGTAAAAACTAGAATTCTTGATATCTGTAATTGTATTTTCACTAGTGAAATGTCACCATAGGCTGCCATTCAAATTCAGTTGTTGATATCAAGAACTGATTTCTTACTAGTTGAAATTCCAATTTCACATATCAGAAATACAGTTCTTACAAGTAAAAATCTTAATTTTTGATATCATTAATTACTTTGTTACTAGTGCAAATATCTATTCTTGATATCAATAATTTGATTGTCACTAGTGACAATGTTAGTTTCTGATATCATGAATGTGATTATTACTAGTAAAAATGTTCATTTTTGATATCTGAAAATGTATTTCTGATATCAGTAAATTTCAGATATCTAAAATGGCTTTCTTACTAGTAACAATCACATTCATGATATCAGAAACTAACATTGTCACTAGTGACAATCAAATTATTGATATCAAAAATGAACATTGTTACTAATAGCAATTCAATTCTTGATATCAAGAACTGACATCTCAACTAGTGACAATCAAATTATTGATATAAAAAATGAACATTGTTACTAGTAGCAATTCAGTTGTTGATATCAAGAATTGACATTTCAACTAGTGACAACTGAATTATTGATATCAAAAATTATGATTTTTACTTGTAAGAACTGTATTTCTGATATGTGAAATTGGAATTTCAACTAGTAGGAAATAAATTCTTGACATCAACAATTTAATTTGAATGGTAGCCTATGGTTACATTTCACTAGTGAAAATACAATTACAGATATCAAGAATTCTAGTTTTTACTAGTGAAAATATAATTCTTGATATCAAAAATTAGCATTTTAACTAGTGAAAATTGAATTATTGATATCAAAAATTAACTTTGTTACTAGTGGAAATGTAATTCTTGACATCAAAAATTGCCATTGTTACTAGTGGAAATGTAATTACTGATATCAAGAATTAGCATTTTAACTAGTGAAAACTGAATTGTTGATATCAAGAATTCATATCCTGAGAATTAATAAAAGTCAAAACGGCTTGCCATAGAAGTCTGAAGCTGTTGGTGTATAAAATGTGCCACTTCAGCTTTGTCTGTTTTATTGTGCCTCCGCCACAGCTGATTCTTATTATTATTACTATTATATTATTATTATTGTGTCAAATTGATTAGTGTATCCATTCTGTTAAAAACAACTTTTATTCTCCAAATACCTCGACTGTAATTTGCAGAATTGCATGATTCTACCCTTGAATGCCCCCTTTTATGGAGCCACAAGACTTGAGTTGCAAAGTTACAAAGTTGATGAAACATGATAAGTATTGGTGTTTTAGTATTAAGCCCACTAGATGGCAGTAAAAGTTGTTTTTTTTCTCCTAGAAATGCTGTATTCATGTACAAGGTTACCGTGGAAACATTCTATATGCATATTCCTGCATAATGCATATGTCCGGAGAATAATCTTTATGTGTCTCCTTCAGTAAAATCAAAATTTCTTTATTGGTAAATCGGCGCTAAAAAATAATCCTTTATGATGTCTTTCATTTTATGTATAATAATAACAAAGCAGAAATCCTGATGGTCAGTCGCAATGAAAGTAAACACAAGCAAAGTAAGAAACTGTGAGAAATAAAGCTTCACACAATTGTGAAAAAAATAAGTCAGAATTGCGAGTTAAAAAGTCAGAAATCTTTTATCGCAATGAATCTATTTTTTTTTAGTGGCGGAAATGGGCTTCCATAATATACAACTGCAAAACGTCTCAGGTTACGTATGTAACCATAGTTCCCTGAGAACAGGGAACGAGACTCTGCGTTTGCCAAAAACGCATTGGGGAACGTCACGTGACCCAGGTGTCTGAAAGCACTATCCAAAAACTCCAATTCCTATTGGCCGGCGACAGCCTATGACGTCATACGGCGCGACCCGTAAGTATAAAGGAGCGCCTGGAGAGACAGTCTTCATCTATCGTCTTGAGGGACTGTTCTGCAGGCAGGCACCCCGAAGCATGGCAAGGAAACGCAGAGTCTCATTCCCTGTTCTCAGGGAACTATGGTTACATACGTAACCTGAGACGTTCCCTTTCGAAGGGAACTCCACTCTGCGTTTGCCAAAAACACATTGGGGAACGATATACCCACGCCGCCATGCTCGAGGGGAGTGCCTGCCAGTAATTGGCTGAGACAAAGGCCTCAAAGCAGTTCTCAAACTGCCCAGCAAACTCCCCCTCGGGTCACACCAGGCTGTCAGTGACAGCATTCCCTTTGGCCAACAGCCCAAGCTGAACTTCCAAAGGCTTCTACCTTTCTCTTTTAACAAATAGAGCCTAAAGAAATCGCTAAGGCGTCTGGAACCCATCTTTCAGTGAGAAAGTGGTCCCTTTAAGGGAATGTGGCCAAGGAACCAAAGGGAACCTCGGCCAGCCACTCTTGAGGGGAACGGGGTCACCCTCATTGCCACCAGGGAGGCCGACCTGGTCTTCTAGGGGAACAGACTTAGTCCAGGCCAACCCTGTCTGAATACAGGGCCTCCTAAACGCATTCTTCTTAGGAAGATAGTAGGTAAGAGTGACTGCAGAAAGGCAGAAACCAGCTCAAACCCACGCGTAGAGACGGGCATCCCAGAGAGCAGAACTCAGCTAAGCGCTATGAACCCTCATATCGAGGGGAGATAATCCACTCACCTAGGATTTACCCAGTGCTTAATTAGTGCACTGAGGAGGCTGTGCGCTGAACGCCCTGAACAGGGGAGCACAAACCAGCCTGGGGCTGATTCTAAGGACGGGGCCTGATCAAGGCCTAACCATCATAATCAGCTTAGGGAGCTAAGCACTATTACGAACCCAACCCCAAGGGGGAAGCGCAGAGCTCACCTAACAGGTAGACTATGCCAAGAGCACATACTCATGGAAGCCCGAGAGGGGCTTACAATATGAAAACAGAAGTAAACTTCAGAAAGTGGCCTGAATTTGGTAAAAGCCATTCTGAACATCTGTCTAAGCCTGCGGCAGACAGACAACTTCCATGGCAGCAATAGATAGCTGCACAGTGCTCTTATGATAATCCACCCAACACAATCCGACGAGCAGTGTACTCAGTAAAAGCACCTTTTACTCTTCAAGCAAGAGGAGTACAGCGTACGCCAACACGTGTTAAGGAAGGCCTGGAAGGCCTATAACCTCAACAGACACGTGGCATCAGCTCGTGGCAGTGTTTAGGTCCCAAGCCTGGTAAACAACCCGCAAAAGAGGGGGTTGGATCTATCACTTGGGCCCCTGGCCAACGAAAGTGTATAGAAATAGTTCTCAGAGAGAAATTCACCTAAACAAACACTAGTGTATCCAAAGGCGGCCCGCAGGCTTAGCATCCTTCAGGACACACGGCGTAAGTCTTGTGGCCGTTTCCAGGAGCACAAAGATCCAACCTAAGCGCTAGGTGGCTCTTAGCTCAACAAGAATCATCGACTCAGAGGCAACAATAGGTTAAACCAAACCTCAGTAAGGTTTCACTACTGACATCTCATCCAGAGCCGCACAGAAAAACACAATCTGTGCCAACATGTAAACTAAAAAGGAGGCCTGAAGTGGCCTGCCAATTCAGTGACACGTGGCTTCAGCTCGTGAATTTCCATGGAACCAAGCTTACAGGGAACCAGCTCTAACCCACTAACTATGGGAAGCTAACTGCTACCTGTGCTAGGCTACACTTTCCAAACAGGCAAAGTACCCTAAGTTTTTGTGACTAAAGGGAACCAACACAACCAACATGGTCTAAGGGAGGCTAATTAAGCCTACTAGTCAAGTCAAGTCAAATTTATTTATATAGCGCTTTTTACAATTGGTAATTGTTTCAAAGCAGCTTTACATATTAGAAGCACAGAAAAAAGATAAGTGGTTAAAAATAAGCTGTACAAGCAAGCGTGGTAATATGTAACATATACAAGATGGTGCTACATTAAGCCAATGTCGGCTGACTCCCAGGGGTGGAAAAAACCCCCTAGGAGAAAAACCCAGTGTGGT
This sequence comes from Anabarilius grahami, assembly GCA_003731715.1. Classification (NCBI taxonomy): domain Eukaryota; kingdom Metazoa; phylum Chordata; class Actinopteri; order Cypriniformes; family Xenocyprididae; genus Anabarilius; species Anabarilius grahami. Next base: position 22,813 of record RJVU01004711.1, on the reverse strand, counting down.
AACACTGGGAAAAAAGTCCTAGGAGGGAAAAAACCCCTTGGAAGATATATATAATATATGTAAATGGATATGGAGATCAAAATCTGAATTATACAGTTTTATTATAGGGATTAAAAGTAGATTATATATATAAATATATGTAAGCGGATACGGAGATTAAAAATCTGAATTATAGATGCAGCCAGAACTGGATCTGTAGGCCCATTGTCTCCTGGGCCACGTTGTAGTCAGGTCCAGGCACAGGTTCTCCATCTGATCTGGATACGGCCTGGGTCCAGCACCCGGCAAACCTCAGGATAAGCAGAGAGACTGATATTAGCGTAGATGCCATTCTTATTCTGATCTACAGGTATATCTAGTGTTATAGGAAATGTTCTCGGTTCCGGCCGACCTAATTATTGCAGCGTAACAATCCTTTACCTAATTATTGCAGCGTAACAATCCTTTAACGGATTTGAAAAAATGTTTATTGTATTGATAATGTGTTATGTGTATGCAAGAGCAAAGAGATGTGTGTCTGCTTCCCGAACAATGCTAGGAAGATTGTTCCAGAGTTTAGGTGCTAAATAGGAAAAGGATCTGCCGCCTTCGGTTGATTTTGATATTCTGGGTATTATCAACTGGCCTGAATTCTGAGATCGCAATAAACGTGAAGGACTATAATGCACCAAGAGCTCGCTTAGATATTGGGGAGCTAAACCATTTAGAGCTTTATAGGTAAGTAGCAAGATTTTAAAATCTATACGATGTTTAATAGGGAGCCAATGTAATGTTGACAGAACTGGGCTAATATGGTCATACTTTCTGGTTCTAGTAAGAACTCTAGCTGCCGCATTTTGGACCAACTGTAGTCTGTTTAAAAGCCGAGCAGAACAACCACCCAGTAGAGCGTTACAGTAATCTAGTCTTGAGGTCATGAATGCATGAACCAACTGTTCCGCATTTGTCATTGAGAGCATATGTCGTAATTTAGATATATTTTTTAGATGGAAGAAGGCGGTTTTACAGATACTAGAAACATGACTTTCAAATGAAAGATTGGTATCAAAGAGCACACCCAGGTTCCTAACTGAGGACGAAGATTTAATGGAGCACCCATCAAGTGTTAGAGAGTATTCAAGGTTTTTTCGTGAGGAAGTTTTTGGTCCAAAGATTAGGATATCAGTTTTTTCTGAATTTAATAATAAGAAATTTCTTGTCATCCAGTTTTTAATGTCAGCTATGCATTCTGTTAGTTTTGTGAATTTGTAGGTTTCGTCAGGGCGCGAGGAAATATAGAGCTGAGTATCGTCAGCGTAGCAGTGAAAACTAACACCATGCTTCCTAATTATCTCTCCTAAGGGCAGCATGTACAGAGTGAAAAGCAACGGTCCTAGTACTGAGCCTTGTGGTACTCCATATTGAACTTGTGATCGATACGACATCTCTTCATTAACTACTACAGACTGATAACGGTCAGATAAGTAAGATTTGAACCATGCCAAAGCAATTCCACTAACGCCAATATAGTTTTCAAGTCTTTTTAAAAGAATGTTGTGATCGATAGTGTCAAAAGCAGCACTGAGATCTAATAACACTAATAGAGAAATACAGCCACGATCGGATGATAAGAGTAGATCGTTTGTAACTTTAACGAGAGCAGTCTCAGTACTATGGTATGGTTTTGGGGGCAGTCGTGGCCTAATGGATAGAGAGTCGGACTTGTAACCCAAAGGTCATGGGTTCGAATCTCAGGTCCGGCAAGGATTGTCGGTGAGGGGAGTGAATATCCAGCGCTCTCCCCACCCTCAATACCACGACTGAGGTGAGACCCTTGAGCAAGGCACCGTACCCCCAACTGCTCCCCGGGCGCCGCAGCAATGGCTGCCCACTGCTCCGGGTGTGTGTTCACGGTGTGTGTGTGTTCACTGCTGTGTGTGTGCGCACTTGGATGGGTTAAATGCAGAGCACAAATTCCGAGTATGGGTCACCATACTTGGCCACATGTCACTTCACTTCACTTCACTTCACTAAATCCTGACTGGAAATCCTCACAGATTCCATTTCTTTCTAAAAAGGAGCACAGTTGTGTTGAAACTGCCTTTTCTAGTATTTTTGACAGAAAAGGTAGATTCGAGATTGGCCTGTAATTTACTAAATCTCTCGGATCTAGTTGAGGTTTTTTAATAAGAGGTTTAATAATAGCCTGCTTAAAAGTTTTTGGCACGTATCCTAGTGTTAAAGATGAATTAATTATATCAAGAAGTGGACCTACGACCTCTGGAAGCATATCTTTCAGTAGTTTAGTCGGCATTGGGTCTAACATACATGTTGTTGATTTGAAAAGTTTAGATAATTCTTCCTCTCCTATAGTGGCGAATGATTCTAGTTTTACCTCAGGGACACTACAGTGCACTGTCTGAAGCGAAACTGTAGACGGTTGTATGTCTATAATTTTCTCTCTAATATTGTCAATCTTGCAAGTAAAGAAGTTCATAAAGTCATTACTGCTGTGCTCTTTGGAAACGTCAGCAGTTGAATCTCTGTTTCTAGTTAATTTAGCCACTGTGTCAAATAAATACCTAGGATTATGTTTGTTTTCTATTAAGAGATTTGAAAAATAAGTAGATCTAGCATTTCTTATAGCCGTTCTGTACTCAATCATTTTTTCTTTCCACGAAAGGCGAAAAACTTCTAGTTTTGTTTTCTTCCAACTACGTTCAGCTTTTCTCACAGCTCGTTTTAGAGCCCGAGTGTGCTCATCATACCACGGCGTTGGATTAGTTTCCTTAATCTTCTTTAGACGTAAAGGAGCGACTGCATCTAATGTGCTGGAAAAGAGAGAGCCAATAGTTTCTGTTGCAGCATCGAGTTCTTCTAAGTTGTCAGGTATACTAAGGCGATGAAACTGCTCGGGGAGATTATTTATAAAGCAATCTTTAGTGGTAGAAGTGATGGTTCTACCATATTTATGGCTGGGTGGTGGTTTTGTAGCCTTGGCTAACTGTATTATACACAAGACTAAATAATGATCTGATATATCATCGCTCTGTTGTAGAATTTCAACAGCATCAATATCAACCTCAAACAAACATGCTGCAGGCCTGAAGCAGTGTAATATCAAAACAGTATGTGAGCAAACTGATATCCATTAAACAGCCAATATGAAAATTATAACAAACTAGAAGGAGGCTGAACAGTCCAGCCTACAATCACCGTTATATGCAATACAGCTGATAACAGATAACAGGGGGAGCTGACAGATATGAACTTTTCTCAAAAAGCGATCTAGCTACCCTGAATATGCAATCCGACAGGTGATGCACTCAGTGACACTGGGGAAAGGGTTCGCCAAACACTTAAATAGTGGCCGCTTTTCTTTCAAAAAGGGCCTGCTATATATAAGCGGGTGCCAACCTGTGGCAGCATAATAAGCTCACATACAAACTAAACATTCCAACAGGCAATGTACCCTAAACATGTGACTAAAGGGAACCAAACAAAGCCAACATGGTCTAAGGGAGGCTATAAGGCCTACTAACTCAAACAAACACGTGGCAGGGCCTGTGGTAATGTACATATGTGAGCAAACCATGATCAGTTAATCAGCATTGTAGAAAAACAACTGCTAACTAGAAGGAGGCTAAATATTATAAAGCCTACAATCCGAGTTATGCAATATAGCCGCTAACAAGATCACCAGGGAGCTTAAATAGATACCAACTTTCCTCAAAAAGTGGTTCTAACTACCCTGAGTATGCAATCCAACAGGTGATGCACTCAGTGACACAAATAAACCTCTTAACTGGGGAATATATAGTCACCATCCTCTCAAATAGAGGCTGCTTTACAGCAAAAAGGGCCTACTATTAAGAGAACAGGTGCTAACCTGTGGCAGCATAAGTAGCTCACATATATAGCAAAGGGATAATGGGCATACGGCCTAACAACTCCCTCGGGAGGAGGCCAGAACTAGGAACTATACAACCTAATAAGGGATAGTATACATAAGGTTATGTAAATAACACATCAAACCTAGCTCTAGCCTAGCCGCCCTAATTTTCCTGACTACATGCTCAGAAACTATACAGGAAATAAGGTCTTATTTTAACAAAGAAAAAATAAATATATAACCTCCTGCAGCTCAAAAACCAAAAACTCCTAATGCTCCTTTTTACATGAAAGGATGGAATCTAAGGTTCTTTTAAGCCTAAAGATCCTCTTACTATCAAACAGAACAGCGGGCTGATAGAAATAATGACGATGTGCCCAGCCATCAGTCTGACCATAAGAAGCATCTGAGCATGATATATGTTTATATATACACACATATAAATACATATATACATATATATATACACACATATACACACACACACAGGAGGTGGAAGAAGAAGAGGAGAGGGTAGATATAAATCACCCTATCTAGCTGGGGGATCGATTACAAACGCAACAATGTTTACAATCGATCACCCGTCTCACTCTCTCTTCCTCCTCCTCCCGTCTGTCTGGGTTCAGATACAAATCTGAATGGCTAGGGGTTTTTCCATGCCTTCCCGATCTCAAATGCTGAGATCAGACCGGAATGGAAAGTATGGAAGCTGCCGTATTAATGGACAGAAAGGAACCGCTCGTCGAGCCGTCCGCTCGTGGCCCCTTTCTTAACGCGCTCTCCCGGCAGCTGCAGCCCACCGAGAGGCGCGTCACAAACACACAGCAGCTCGCACACACCAGCCAGAGGAGCGTTCGCCGCCGGACGCGATGACGTCAAACACGAACGTCATCGTCATCCGGTCGCTCTCGCCAGCCCCAGGGAAGTTGAGAGAGAATAAAACTTTCTCAAACTTCCCAACGAGCTCATTTACGAGCCCTATGATTGCAGCCACCGTTAAGCCTCAGCACAAACAGGGGCCAGAACCACCAGGCAGAGATGCAGACAGCTCTTCCCTCGGGAAGAGTGCCAAACGAGAACAGAGTAAACAACAGACAGACACACAGCAGTGCCCTCAAGCACTGTGTATGCGTGCTCCTCTCCAGACAGAAAAACGCTCAGAAAAATATGTATATCCAGTGTCAAACCCTGGGACACGGATAAACACACTCTTATGAACGTTTGTAAGGGATATATAAAAAACCCTACCGGAGTTGGTATAGATGCAATCAGACAGAACAGGACCGAAAGACGATGAGATGAAGACTGTCTCTCCAGGTGCTCCTTTATACTTCCGGGTCGCGCCGTATGACGTCATAGGCTGTCGCCGGCCAATAGGAATTGGAGTTTTTGGATAGTGCTTTCAGACACCTGGGTCACGTGACGTTCCCCAATGCGTTTTTGGCAAACGCAGAGTGGAGTTCCCTTCGAAAGGGAATGTTGACTTTAGTTATGATAATGCATTATATAACACATTAAAGTTCTTTAAGTGATCAATCATTGCTCATTCTGTAATTGTATTTTAAAAATTTCACTTATATAATAAATAAATATTCATCCTCCATTACAATGTGCTTAAGTAATGAAAAAACACATTTCCAGAATCAGATATCAATCACTGACAGAAAAATAGAAAGATCCACATACTGCCAGACAGTCATTCAGTATTGAGTGAATTTTATTTACAGTGTTTGTGTGTCAGTCTGTGCTCTTGTTTCTCTCACAGGTGGCAGATAGTGTTTATGACATGTTTAAAACCCGGTACACTCTCTACAGTCAGGCCTACCAGCACAAGATCGTCAACATCATCGAAATAAAGTGTGGTTTAGTGTTTTTACTCAGTTCTCCTAAATGTCCTTGTTGTTTAGTTATTTATTGGTTAATGTATTTTTGATGTTCATTAGAATCACAGAAGCCCTCAAGGCAGCTGAAGGCAAGCTCACCAAGATCTCACCATTTACTGAAGACCCTTCAAGAGATGATATGAGAGCATCCCCTGAGGAAAGGGTTGCAAAATTGTCCAAACTGACAGGTAGGATGGACAGCTAGATGGTGTCTTTAATGGTAGCCGTATTCATTTAGAGCTGCTCAGCGACCTGCCTTGTTTAGCTTTTACATAAACAGGGTTCAGATGAATCAAATAAAGATTGTTCAAAGCATCTTGATTATATTATGATTTCTACTCTGTTGATTTCATTTGACCAGTGAAAACTTTTAAAGCCATCTTTATTAAGAGACAAAGAATAAAGTTGAATCAAAAATGTTCTCCGTCCATCAGATCACATCTTTGAGGAGATCTTGTACTCCACTGATGACGAGCTGAAAGATGCCAGGATGAAACTGGAGGATGTTGTGAACAGACACCTGCCAAAGTGTGTGGGAGAGACCAGAATAACAGAAGCTGAATTCAAAGACAAACAGATCTTCCAGGTAAAACAGAGCTGAGGAAAACATGAATGACATTGCATAATTCATATACTGATTTTTGACCACAAACCAGTTGCATTAATGTAATCACTAGAACTTAATTTAGCACTGGATCTTAGATTACAAAACTCAGTTTTACCTTCTAAACTTAACTCACCTGTTAAGAATTATAATGTCATACTGAGCAAATATAATTTATTACGTTATTGTGCTGTTGCTTTAAATGACTCTTCCAGTTTACCAGTTGCAGTATTCTGATCAAACCAGACAATGGCTAAAGTAGTTCTGGTCTTGACTTGAAGACCAGAACCAGATTGATTGAAGTGATATAAAGTTTTTATATCACTTCATCATCTCCACTAACAAATGACAAATCATGCCTTGCATCATATCTGTCATTTCATAATGTCAAACTTTACAATCAACTGAAATGTGCACTTACAAGTAAAGAAATGATTCAATTTTAAACATTTAGCAAATAAGAAACATTTATGGCAATTGTTTATTGTTAAGGGTTATCATGTGCATCTCTTGTGGGCAAATTGTTCTCATTTGTTTGATTTAATCATCAATACTACAGGAAAACTGGAATAAAGCAATGGAAGAATGGAAAAAACTTCACCGAACTATGTTCTTGGATAAGAAGGATTTCATCATTGATGTATGTTATGTTCAAAACTGACTTTCCACTTGGACTTTTATGCTTCATTTCAACACATTTAGGTGGCTGTAATATTGTAAATCTCTCACACAGGTGATTCAGCTGGATTATAGTTACAGCACGGGTAAAAACCCCATCGACAAGGTCTATTTCTACAGGAAAAGTAACCCCACCGAAGCCTTCACAATTAAGAGATATGAGGTACACTTAACACTTTGCTGCTTAAGTAATTTATTATTTCTGTACAATTTATCATTAGATTATGTAAAAAAAAAAATTGTCTCGTTGTCTTATTCAGTCTGTAATTATACAGAGTGTCACTTTATAAATGTACCTGTTTTGACAGGCTACTATACATCACACATTCACAGTAACAAATTAGTGACAGCAGGTAATCAAGCGACTCCCGAAGACCTAAATGATCATCATATTGCTCCTGTCAGAGTTGCTGGTTGCAGCATGAAGGAGAGACATCAAGATCTTAGTGCAGAAGCTTCTTTATTAAATAAACTCAGAAATACTTTACAACACACTCAGAGAAACATGGAGACCGGAACATCTATATTTATCTATATTTATAGATATGTTGGTGGTTCTGTTCCTGTCTCCTAAAATGCCTTAAGTCTTTGCTTTAGACTTTTTAATATTAGATTTTGTTCAAGCCATTGTTTAAGCACTAAATTATCATCTTGCCCTTTTTTTCATAGGGTAAAAGTGGTATTATGAAGAGGTATTTAGATGGTTATACAACAGCTTAGCACCACTTGTTACTTTAATCATAAACACATTATTTCACTTGAATCTGCAGGTATCCAGTCTGCTGCCGGAGAAGTTCACTGAATATGTTGGTAGGGTTTACTACACAAAAAAGTCTGACGAGGAGGAGAGGGATGCTAAGGAGTGCTTCAAATCATGGTGCCATGGCAAGGTGTGCGATTGTGGTTTATTCATCATTCCAGCAGAATGTCCACACACAGACACAGTATACAAGTCACACAAACACACACAAAAAACACCCCATAATAAGCATATAAATAGTCAAGGTATGTATACTCTGGTGTATATAGGTGTCTCAGCCACAGGTGTTAAAAAACACCGAAGCAGTGAACTCTTCATAGTGTTAAATGTGTAAATTGTTCATGCTATTAATTAAATGAATTAGTTTCACTTTAAAAATAATGCTTGGCCTTTAGTGATGACACCTGGGGTTCGTTCTTCATACGTTGCCAACCAGAGGTGTAAAGTCCAGGGGTCAGAAAGTAGAAGTCCTGCCATATTTTTCATTCCACCCACTGAAGCGCTGTTAAAGTTAATAATGAAGTGATTGAGTGATGATTGAGCATTATTGAAGACACCCGATGATAACAAGCAGAATCACCAAAGGAGAAAATTAAAATTTTTAAGCCACCATCATGGAGATGAGTGTTTGCTTTAGTTGGGCCCTTGACTTTTTAATATTAGATTTGGTTGGACTGTTGTAACAGCTAGTCAAGCAAAGAGGTAAGATGATCAGGTGTTGTTGGTTATGTTTTCACATAATCATTATTTGACTTGAATAACTGAATTCATTTAGAGCCCAATCTCTGAGTTAGATTTACATTATTGATTACAGCAGCACTGTGATTCTACAGCAGATCGGCTTTATCAATATAATTTAAAGGATTTCATAAGCAGTTGTTCTGAATAAAACAAAAACAAATTATTTTAGACACACAGACATCAAGAATCAGCGTATGAATCTCAACAACGGTGACAAGCAACATATTCTGATCAACAGATCAACTCTGAACATTAGAAAACAAGCTACTAAAAAGTCGCAAACAGAACAAAATAAAATATGAGAATAAAGGAAATTACTAAAACAATTAAGCTCATAATTTATTCATGCAGCAATGCATGATGGGAGCCATGGATGAATTTTGATTGGTGGCTCCCAGAATGCACTGCAACATGGTTTATTATTCTCACCACTGTTGAGATTCACAGGCTGATTCTTGATGTCTGTGGCTCTATATAAACAAGTTTTTTTTTTTCAGATTATATGGAGAATTATATCTAGATGAGTAAAGTTCGTAGACAAACTTTAAGTTGGCTTGAAAAAGCCTAGCCAGAAGGTTTGGAGTAGTTTTAAAAGCTTTTTAGTTTGAAATAGTTTAAGTTTTAGTTTAGTAGTTTAAAAGCTAGATAATGTGTGAGTAAGTATGAGTGAGTGTGTGTAGATATAGTTAGTAAGTTAGACTGATAGTTAGATAGTTAGTAAGTTAGATAATAAGTTAGATAGATCATTAGTAAGTTAGATAGATAGTTATATAGTTAGTTAGATAGTTAGTAAGTTAGATAGTTAGATATATAGTTAGTTAGATGGTTAGTAAGTTAGATAGATAGTAAGATAGATGGATAGTAAGTTAGTTAGATAGATAGTTAGTAAGTTAGTTAGTTAGTTAGTTTATGAGTTTGAATGAGTTTGAATGGCTCAGTAATAGTACATTGAATAGAAGCTTCATTGAGTTTAATGGGCTTCATTTTGTTTTGATTTGAATTTGAGTTAGATAGATAGTTATATAGTTAGTTACAAAGTTAGTTAGTTAGTTTATGAGTTTGAATGAGTTTGAATGGCTCAGTAATAGTACATTGAATGGAAGCTTCATTGAGTTTAATGGGCTTCAGTTTGTTTTGATTTGAATTTGAGTTAGATAGATAGTTATATAGTTATTTAGAAAGTTAGTTAGTTAGTTTATGAGTTTGAATGGCTCAGTAATAGTACATTGAATAGAAGCTTTATTGAGTTTAATGGGCTTCATTTTGTTTTGATTTGAATTTGAGTTAGATAGATAGTTATATAGTTAGTTACAAAGTTAGTTAGTTAATGAGTTTGAATGAGTTTGAATGGCTCAGTAATAGTACATAGAATGGAAGCTTCATTGAGTTTAATGGGCTTCAGTTTGTTTTGATTTGAATTTGAGTTAGATAGATAGTTATATAGTTAGTTAGAAAGTTTAATTTCATGTAAACAAGATTAGATGGCATCTTTGTAATCAGAGGTGATGCTTAAAGTCTGTCCCAGCCACTGCTACCCCAGCTAATATATTCTATAGAATTAATTCTATAGAATTTTGTTATAAGAACGTTCTCTAAATATTCAGTGTTGGTTCTGGGAACGTTAAAAACATCCAGTTTTCTTGACATTACAGGAAGGTTTTTATAAGGTATAATGTTCCTCAAATGTTCTTTCAACTTAATTTTGATCTAAAATTCAACATTGTAGGAACGTTGATTTGTAACATTCGAAGAACATGTAAATGTCCAGTTTCCTTAATGTTAGTAGAATGTTATTTAAAGGTTAGTATGATGTTCCTGAAACATTCTTTCAATCATTCAAACACCTGCTGTGAACAAACACTGAAAGAAAGAGAAATAAGAACACAAACTACAACTTTCTTCAGCCACAGCCTTAGATGAACTGAAGATAAAAGACATTAAATCTCTGAAGATCTGATTCAACAACTCCACAAACAGCATTACCAGCTTCACTTATTACTGACCAGACTGACTTTATTTCTGTCACACGTCTACAGAAGCTCTTATTGAGAATTAACAGAGGTTTAGATGTTTAGTTTGAGGTCACCATCATGGAGATCAGTGTTTGCTTTAGTTGAGCTCTTGAGACCTGACTATTATAAAGTTGCTGCTTTATCAGCAATTGCTTATTTCAGAAAACATTTCTGCTTTGATAAAGCAGATCAACAGAACATTGTACCTTATAAAAACGTTCCTCTAACATCAAGAAAAATTGACATTTTTTAAGTTCCCAGAACCAACACTGAATATTTAGAGAACGTTCTTATAACAACATTCTGTTAGCTTGGTCTTTCTTAACAGGAGTGAACCAGGGACAATAATAATGATTTTAAAAAAATTTGCAAATATTATTATAATGTTGTGTAGTCTATCATAATATAGACACCGTCAGTTTTACTCTTTTAGAGATTTATTTGTGAGTGAATAATTACCTAACGATTTCACTGGAGTCTTACTGTCACGATTGCGCAGGCATGAAACAGAGTGAGAATCGAAATGCAAGCACCAACGTTTAATAACATAAGGGGTAATCCATAAACAGGAGTAATCCACAGACAGCAGACGAGAGCAACGACAAGAACACACACACAAGAGCAATGACCAACCAACAACAAATGAAGCATAAAGGTTTAAATAGACACATTAACAATGGGCTGGTAAGGGACAGGTGTTGGTGATATGATGTCATGGTAACCTATGAGGGTAACTATAGCGACACACAAGGTACAAGGCAAAACAGGAACCAAAACACAGGAAATAAAGATTGAAACAAAGAAAACCAAGATTACACTTCAACATAAAAGTCCTACAAAACACAAGACAACACAGGGATCGTGACACTTACACACATGATGTACAGTTAGTCTATTAATGCACACTTCATTTATCTATTATAACTTTTATGTCATTTTAACAAACTTCTGCTGTTAATGAGCTCTTTAGACACAATGTTTTATGATTGCTTTGGGTGTTTGTGTGCAGAGATTTGATTGCCTTGTTTGATCTTTTCTCTCTCCTTCAAGCCTGAGATTCTGGTGTACGATCAAGATGACTGTAGAGGCAACGAGCGGGTTATCACGTGGGACTGTCCTTCCTTGGACCGCTGTGGTATTGATGTGGTCCGCTCTTGCAAGGTTATCAAAGGCATCTGGAAGCTCTATGAGGGTCAAGAATACAACGAGCCCTATTACCTACTGGAAGAGGAGGAGTATCCCAATCCTGGAGCATGGGGTGCCACAAACCCTGCTAAGTCTCTTAAAAGTGTGCCATTTCAGATCGAGCTCTATGAAAAGGAGAATTTTGAAGACCCAATGCATGAGACCACTGTTGACTGTCCTTCTGTGGAGGAACAGTTTGGTATAAATGGGGTCCGCTCATGTAAGGTGACCAGAGGTATCTGGAAGCTCTTTGGGGATTCTGAGTACACTGAACCACATTACATACTGAAGGAGGGGGAGTATCCCAATCCTGCTGCATGGGGCTCAGCCAACCCTGCTCAGTCTCTTAATCGTGTGACATCATTTCAGATCCAGCTCTATGAACAGGAGAATTTTGAAGCCCCAATGCATGAGACCATAGTTGACTGTTCCTCTGTGGAGAGACAGTTTGGCATTAAAGTGGTTCGTTCCTGTAAGGTGACCAGAGGTATCTGGCAGCTCTTTAAGGATCCTGACTACATTAAACCCCATCAGCAACTGAGGGAGGGGGAGTATCCCAATCCTGCAGCATGGGGCGCAACAAACCCTGCTCAGTCTCTTAAACGCGTGACAGAGTAAAGTCTGACCAAATTTCAAGCATTAACTGAATATAATTAAGTTAATAATAAATAACTTTAACAACACAATCAGTGATTTAATTTGCAGAGGTTTCCCAGTCCAATCCAGTAGGAAAGGTAAATCAGGATAAAATCTAAAGTCATTCGGGGCTGGAATGACATGAGGGTGAATAAATGATTCATTACTTGGCATTTCATACAATTAATTTGGTTAAAATGGATTGACAACCTCCACTACTCCACTGCTGAAGTCATGGCTCGTGTGTCTATGTGAGCTTATTTTGTGAATAGACCTTATTATAGAGATGCCGATGACAAAAAACAATGAAAATAAAAATCTGAAAATATTTTAGTTCTTTATATATACAGTAGGATATTTGGGCATAATGGCGATTGATATTATTGTCTGAGCAGCTGTATTTGGTGTTGTTGGATATAGACACTAGTTAATGGTTAACGGTAGAGGGTGTTTAAGAGTTATGCTATGATAGGTTTGTTTGATGATTGATTAATCAGTTCATATTATATGATTTATTTTATGTGTGCAGAGATTTGATTATGTTTCCTTTGAGTTACAGTTTTAGAGATATCAGTTTATCTGGAATGTATCTTTCTTTTTTTCTGTTAATCTTTTAACCTTTCTGAAGATGTAGGAGTTCATATCTGTGATTTTGGGGAAAGCGTTAGTGATTTATGAAAAAAAAAAGTTTTGCTTTTTCAGTGACAACTCTTATTAAATAAATTTGATTGTGTTTCTTCTATTTTTGTCTTTGTTTATTTGCTTTGTAGACATGTTTTGTGATTAACGAATCACTGTTAACCTGTAGTGTTTAAAAATTGTCCTGAAAATTAATGGTAAAATACTGGCAACACTGTACTTTACTGTAATCTACTTTACAGTATGTTACTGTAAAAATGAGTGATGGTGAAATGAAGCTTTGTGAAGTTTTCCCCTGAAGCTTTCCCCTCAACTGTATCGTAAAAGGTTAATTACTCAAAGCTTTTCAAAACGGTGCACACTAACGACATCTTGTGGTCAAAAGGTGGAAAAACTGCCTTTGCGTCCCAGACGACGCAGACATTTTTGGACTGTTTCATGTAATAAATCAGTTTCTGCTATGAAAATCGTATAAAACAATGAAAATAATTAGTCTATATAGAAGTGTCATTTTACTTACACAATTTTAATAAAGTCTGTGAATAAATTTCTGGGGAAAAAATAGGCAAGCTTTGGCATATTATCAAAATAAACGAAGATTATCATAGAATGGTCAGTTACTTGTGAACTGGGAATAAATACAAACTGTACATGCGCAAAACTACTGATTATTTGTATTATGATTTATTCTTATCAAAAAAGTGAACGTCACTTGACACCTCGCAAGTGTTCATGTTATTGGGGGGCGTATCAAGATGGCAGAGTGACAAGTTGAACTTTTCATAGGCTCTGATAAAATTGTATTAAAAGTAATCTTTTAACGTTATTCTAAACGTTTTTGTTTCTAACGTTGAGAGAACTTTTGCTTTAGTAAGACTCTTTGCTTGCCCGTTTATGTTGTACTCACTGAAGCGTTGTGGCGCAAAAACTGGAGAACATGCCTATGTTGTAGAAGCTTCAGGTGAAACAGAAGAGGAAATTATTGATTCGATGGAGACTGAAGTGCCGTCTGCTAAAGATGTTCGACAGCAGTCGATGCCTCACACCCCTCTCAAAAGTCATGGGCCCAAACAAGTGAAACCAGTGCCTGAAAAGAATGAGATTTCCACTAGTGTTCTGTGCGCCGCCATCCAAAGCCTCAGTCGTAAGTTTAATGAGAAAACAGAATACATTCGCACCTTTGAATTCCAACCAGGGGCGATTCTAGGGTCAGAGCTTTAGGGGTGCTGAGCACCTAATGAGCCCCACTGCCACCACCCACCCTCTTTTCACACAAAAACAAAAAAATATGTCTATTGAAAAATAACTTTATCATTTTAACATTGATTCAACTAACTCCAAAATCCAGATTTTTTTTCCTTTTTTTTGAGACCTTTTCAGAACACCAGCTTAATTGTGAGAGTTCACACAGACAGCCCCCTGTAGCAAACACAAAACCTTCTTCACTCAGCTGGTTTTCCTGACCGTTAACTCCATGTGCCTCCTTTTGTTTCAACAGTCATCAGATTGGTTAGATTAGATCCAACTTTATTGTCCTTGGACAAAGTAACAGGTACTTGGACAACAAAATGTAATTCATCTTCTGTAAATTATTTACAAAAGGCCATATCTAACATATCTGGTTGCACGCCTGTCTGAACTTTCATAAACCAATATAAGTCATCAATAAATAATAAAATAAATAGGAATGAATAACAATTCTTTTTAAAACCCACAGTGAGTGTTTTCACACATAGTGGTGGTAAACAGTGATATGTCGTTTGTTTTCACTCTGGTCCAAACGCCTGGGGCCTGTACCATGAAGCTGGATTAGCTGGCTAGCCAGGTAAGTTTCAGATTAGTTTGCGCCAATCCTGGGTTTTAGGTACCATGAAAGTAACTTGACTTTTAGCGGTGTTCATCACCATAGTAACTTACACTCCACGGCTAACCTGCTTCGGGGCAGGTTATGTTCTGGGTTAGAGATCTGAAACTGAAATTGGACCAATCAGATGTAAGCAAAGTGACACTGACACACCCAACACAATAAAGTCACTCCCCCAGTTTCTCTTCCTCCAAATTAAAGGTCATTATATAGTAAAAACAAATATTTAATAATGAAATTGTCTGGTTTTAATGATAATATAATTTATATATGATTTGTATAATTATATGATCTATATTTTTATTAATCCATTACAGACGCAAGTTTAGTGTAACAGTTGTTATTAAGCACTTAGTTTCAATGAATATTAATATATAAAGATCATATGTAATATAGGCCTAAATAAGGAGTAAATATACTCTTTAAAAATGACTACATGTGACCTTGTATGTTTAAGTCTCTATCGCTATATATTATCAACTATATAAACTAACTTCACAACTTTCACTTGATAGAGAAAGATCATTTCTTTTATTTGTCCTCTTTCACAGACAAGTGAGTTTTGAATCACGCTGGCTCTCTTGCGAGAAGTGAATCACAGTTTATTTCTGTTGCAAGGCATGTGATTGGCTGTTTGCTACTGATGTCACTCATTCATGTGCACGTGCTCCACAAACTCAGGATCAAAGCCTGAGTTGACAGAGGAAGTTGATGATCAGCATCATGGTACCAACAAAGCCGGATTGGAGTGGTTTGGTTTTGTCAACTCAAAACTAATCCTATAACCCTGAGTTTGTTCAACTACCATCATGGTACAGGTCCAAGAGCTTCATGTTTCCATGATGACTGACCAGAAAATATGCACGGCACGTGACGTCATGTTTACATGACTCCCGATTGTTAAAATGAGCATCAAATTAACGATAAACTTTAACAACAGAGACACACGTACGCACTACACAGTTTATTTGTCGCGCTCTAGCAAGTGGGGGCTCGTCCTTTCGAGTGAAAGTTTACCGTGGCGTAATTGTAAGTATCTGCTCATTCTCTTTTGTTCTGTTTGGCTGTTTTCTTTTTGGTAAGGGAGAAAGCTCCTGTGGTAGTGAGATTATGGAATTTGATTTGATCTCATTTACTCTTTCTCCTACCATAGAAGTTTTTGAGCACTGCAGGAAGGCAGATTTGTTGGTAATTGCAGACTTCTTTAATGTTGAGGTTTCTAGGCAGTCTACCAAACAAGCTATTAAAGATCACTTATGAGAAAAGCTGATTGATGATGGAATTTTGCCAGATTACTCTGCCGTCAGTGCTGAAGAGCAACCTGGGCTTGCAGCAGAAGCTGTGTCAGGCGAGGTTCTTCCTGGCCTGACGACAGAGTCTCTGGGTGAGTCGATGTTAGCTGTCAAGTTGAAGGAGTTAGACCTCCTTATAAAAAAGCAGGAGTGTGAGGGTCAAAAGATCAGGCTTCGTGCTATAGAGGCACAAGCAGATAGGGATATTAGGATGCGTCAGTTAGATTTGCGGGCTCAGGAATTAAATCAAAAACCAGTACCTATGCCTCGCTCTAGATTACCCTCTATGGTATCTCCTGCAACTTCACCTGCTGCTGTTGTACCTCAAATTGCTGCTTTGTCTTCCGTCATTTCACCTTCTGCTGTTATACCTCAAAGTACTGATAATGCAGCTTCTGAGCCTGATTTTGATGTTGGCAAGTATCTTAAACTCGTACCCCCGTTTAGAGAGGCAGAAGTGGATTCGTAGTTTGTTGCTTTTGAACGGGTGGCTATGAAATTACGGTGGCCAAAAGATGTGTGGGCTCTCTTGTTGCAGTGCAGTCTTTCTGGTAGAGCGCAAGAGGTTTGCTCTGCCTTACCAATAGAACAGTCCCTTGACTATGATGTAGTAAAAACTGCCGTTCTGCGAGCATTTGAGTTGGTGCCTGAGGCATACCGTCAAAAATTTAGATCACATGTGAAAACAGCCAGGCAGACATTTGTTGAATTCGCAAGGGAGAAGAAAACTCTTTTTGAGAGATGGTGTCTCTCCAGCAGGGTTATGACTCTTGATCAGCTTCAAGAGCTTATCTTGCTGGAGGACTTCAAAAGTTGTGTTCCGGAAAATGTTGTTGTCCATTTGAATGAGCAGAAAGTTGCAAATCTTTCCGACGCTGCGGTTTTGGCAGATGAGTTTGTGTTGACTCATCGGAATGTGTTTCCCCCTGCACGTCGTGTTAATATATCTCCTGCCGGTTGCGAGGTATTTGATAGGGAAGCGACGCGTGTTTTCTCCCGCAGTGGCAAAGGTGAGGCCTCTTCAAGTGTCCGTCGTAAAAATGCTTCGGGTCATTTAATTTCTGACTGTAAAGCATGGAAGCAAAAGAATTCTGTTTCCAAATCTAAAAGTGTTGCACTCGTGCACCCCGCATTTGAAGAAAATCAAACAACCGCTCCTTCCTATCAGCCTTTTCTCCTGACTGGCTCAGTGTCTCACTCAGCTGGTTCTGAGTGTATACCGGTCACTATTTTGAGAGACACTGGGTCAGTTCAGTCATTTATTTTAGAGGAGTTATTGCCCCGGTCTATTGAGACTTACTCCGGTACAGACGTGCTTATACGTGGAATTGGAATGCAGTGTATAAACGTTCCTCTTCATAATGTGTACTTGAATTCAGAACTCGTTACAGGTACTGTAAAACTTGGTGTACGTTCTCAGTTACCTGTCGAGGGAGTGGGTGTTATTTTGGGAAATGACCTCGCAGGGGGCGAAGTTTTTCCCCGTCCAATTGTGGTTCATAATCCTATCGTGAGTGGGCAACCCGATCTAGCACATCAATTTCCTGCAGTTTTTCCCGCATGTGTTGTGACCCGTGCTCAATCGTCTAAATTCAGAGACATGGTAGATCTCTCTGAATCATTTTTGGCGGCACCTGATGAGTTAGTGGAAGATAAGATACCAGTAGAGCCAGAACTTTGCTCTAACAGTGAGAGTGCAGTTACATTTCCTTTAAAGATTGGTAAGGAGCAATTGGCTGCTGCACAGAAATCAGACGCCTCATTGGTACACTGCATAGAAGCTGCTGTTCCTCTTTGTCAAGTGTCTAATGCCAAGGTAGCTTACTTTTGGGAAGATACGGTACTCATGCGTAAGTGGAGGCGTGAGGCTCATGAAGATTCACAAGAATCGCCCCAAATTGTATTGCCAACTGGTTACCGAGAGCAGGTATTGAAATTGGCTCACGAACATGTGTTATCAGGACACTTGGGTGTCACAAAAACCTTTCGTCGAGTTTCACGGTACTTTTATTGGCCCGGATTAAAATCTGATGTATCTGACTTTTGTAGATCTTGTCCTGTATGTCAATTGGCGGGAAAACCCAATAAAAAGATACCAGTCGCACCTCTGCAGCCAATACCGGTTATGAAAGAGCCTTTTGAGCGCCTGCTTGTTGATTGTGTGGGACCGGTACCCAAATCCAAGTCAGGACACAAATATATTTTAACAATCATGTGTACAGCAACACGTTTCCCAGAGGCGATTCCTTTACGCTCGATTAAAGCCAAAGTTGTCATTAAGGAATTGGTGAAGTTCTGCACTACCTTCGGTCTACCCCGTGTTGTACAAACTGACCAAGGGTCAAATTTTACATCTAAGGCATTTACACGGGCCCTTGTTGAGTTAGGAGTTAAACACCAGCTTTCGAGTTCGTACCACCCTGAATCACAGGGCGCACTTGAAAGATTTCATCAAACCCTTAAATCAATGTTGCGCTCCTATTGTATAGCCAATGGGAAAGATTGGGCTGAGGGTCTTCCTTATCTTATGTTTGCTGCCCGTGAAGCAGAGCAAGAGAGTCTTGGGTACAGTCCGGCTGATCTTGTTTTCGGCCACACTGTGCGTGGTCCTTTGAAGTTGCTAAGTGAACAATTGTTAGCTAAAGACTCTCCGCCTGTGACAGTAATTGACTATGTTAGCACTGTTCGTGAGCGATTGCATAAGAGCTGCAAACTTGCTAGGGAACACTTGGTTGCAGCTCAGTCAAAAATGAAGACCCTTTACGATAAGAGCAGTGTGAATCGTAGTTTTCAACCGGGTGATAGTGTCCTTGTCTTCTTGCCTGCTCCAGGAGCTGTGTTTCAGGCTAAATTTTCGGGTCCATATGAAGTTAAAGAAAAGCTCAGTGACACCAATTATGTCATTTTCACTCCTAACCGCAGGCGCAAGACTCGGGTATGCCACATAAATATGTTGAAGCGGTTTATTGTGCGTGGCGAGAAGCCTGCTTGTTCCTCTGTTTCACCTGTTGCTGTGGCTACTGTTAGTGTAATACCAGAGGAGGAACCAGTTGAAAAGGGTGCAGAAATTGCAGCTAAACGCCTTACGAACTCTGCCATATTGAATGACTTGCCGAGCTTTCTTGTACACCTGACAGGAGAACAGAGTGAACAGATTATTAGGTTGGTTCATGATCATCCTTCACTCTTTTCTGATGTGCCGGGCAGAACAACTATGTTAGAACATGACATTGATGTAGGTGAATCTCATCCAGTGAAGCAACATCCTTATAGAGTAAACCCTAGAAAGCGTGAGATAATGGGATCTGAAGTTGAGTACATGCTGCAGCATGGAATAGCGGTGCATAGTCAGAGTCCATGGAGTTCGCCCTGCTTGTTAGTGCCTAAATCTGACGGCTCCTATCGCTTCTGTACTGATTATCGTAAGGTTAACTCCTTAACAAAGCCTGACTCCTTTCCTCTGCCTCGGCTGGAAGACTGTGTTGACAGAGTAGGCTCAGCCAAATACGACTTGTTACATGCCAGCCCTTTTCAGTCTAGAGGTAACGGCATGGCAGTAACAAAACTTTGGAGAGAGAGAGCACAGGAACCTCTTGTCTCCCACCCCAGTAACACACATCCAGAACAAATGAAGTTTAGACAATATTTATTAAATCAAAAATAAAAGGATGAAAGGAAAAACAAGCTTCAGGAGGGGGCAAAGGCCAACATAACAAACAAAACGTTTCTAACTCAATTATAATCATAACTTACCTATACATAACCAAAAAAAAAGTAAATTACAAATGAACTCCCCTATCTTCCTGTCTGCATATAACCAGGAGAAAAGCAATTTCAAACAAAAAAAAGGCACCCCCTCCCTACAAGTTTACTTAAAAGAAAATATTAACTTCTGAAGAAAACAAAAGCCTGTAAATCGTCAGCTACATTCACAGCAGCACCAATTGTTTAGCACTTATCATTGACCAAAAGCAGTAGAGTTATCTGGGGTAGGCGAAAAGAAGTCCATGTGGCTGGCAGGCAAACAACCATCTGCAACCCTCTCCTTCTCAGCTTGTTGTGAAAAAGTGCTGGCCTTATATGCTGGCTTTCTCTTGGTTGCAGCCAATCAGTGGCTCTGAGGTAAATTGGTAGCCAATCAATCACAGGTGAACCCAATTACCTCCCTCAGAATGGTAGCCGCAGACATGTAGGAAAAAACAAAAACACAAACAAAAGCACAAAGAACAATTAACAAAATAAAGTCTCCAGACGTAACAATAGACAGAACTGCATGCGTCTTGCGGAAGAACATTGTAACCGGCGCTACTTCTCTCCGTTTATGACTATAGACGAGTCACCCAGGTGCTGTGCTACTCCACAGAGGCGGCGACCCGCTGGACTAAAATAGTCCGAAAATAAACACTTATTATAGGTGTACCATGGTGATTCAGGATACTGACTCCAGTACTCACCGATATGGTTTCGGAATCGGAACAACTCTAGGTAAAAGGAAAGAAGTGTGAGACACAGCTTTGGAGCAGCTTAGTTGATTCACAACAGTACATAACGGGTTCTCACTCTGCGCGTTTCGCGCTGGATGACGGTCGTGCTGAGCGGTGCAGGTACAGAGGAGAAGTAGAAGAAGAGAAGAGGATGACACCATTTGCTAAGGGGGATGTTTTCATTTTCATCCTTAACACATACATTTTAAACCACAAACTACGGAGTATGTTTTGGACATTATTTAACAAAAATTTTAGAATAACAACATTTGATTGACTTACTCCAAGTTTTAGGGGTGCTGAAGCCCATGCACTGCAAAAAATGCTATTCTTAATTAGAATTTTTGTCTTGTTTCTAGTCAAAATATCTTAAAGTTCTTAAATCAAGAAGCATTTTCTTGACAAGTACAAATTATTTTCTTGTTTTCAGGAAAAATAAATCAAAATTAAGTAAGTTTTTCCTTAAAACAAGCAAAATAATCTGCCAATGGGGTAAGCAAAATAATCTTAGTGCAAACTGAAAACAAGATTATATAGCTTATTCTTGGTTTGAAATAAGATTATTTTGCTTGTTTTAAGGAAAAACTTACTTAATTTTGATTTATTTTTCCTGAAAACAAGAAAATAATTTGTACTTGTCAAGAAAATGCTTCTTGATTTAAGAACTTTAAGATATTTTGACTAGAAACAAGACAAAAATTCTAAGTAAGAACAGCATTTTTTTGCAGTGTGATTCCATCTGAAAGAGAACACTGATAAAAATCTTCAGAATCACTGAGTCTGTGGATGCCAATACAATCATTCAATTTGGCATGAGAACTGTAGGCGACATGATTTGGAGGATGTCAACGAATGCATCGGTCTGCATGGAAAGAAAAATTTCTGCGAGGATGACAGTGAGGCTCATGCTCGTCTGGCCCAAAGTTGAGGAGGCAAGAAAGAAACACTTGAAAGCCTACCTTCGCGAGGGATATGCAGTGATTAACGGTCTGAGAGTGACAGTTTAATCTATGGTGAACGCAGTGATGTGCCTGTTTTTGAGTTGTAACTTTATTTCTGTGTATAGAGTACTGAATATTAGGATACAGTAACATCTCATTTTAGATCATGGGATTGTAGGGATCCTGGTAGGCCCACTTCATTCAGAATCCTATACAAAGATAATCTCAAAAATATTACTTGACCGATGTTCATAGTCTATGTTAAGTTCTTTTATATCTGCCTTTAATGTGTAAGAGGAACGGTATCTGATAGCTAGCAGTTTTTTTTTTCCCTTTGTTTTTCTTCATTCAAAAATGTATTTTTCACTGTTATCTTTAAATGTTTTAAAGGTGTAATTAGGTGTAGTTTATTATGTATTAGCTGTAATGTTAAACATAAGACACTTTTTCTTTTTTGCAAGGAGCAAGTTAACTGTATCTTTCTTCAAGAGACTCATTCAACCGATGTAGATGTGAGATTCTGGAAGTCACAATGGGGTGGAGAGGCTTTATTCTCTCATGGAACTTCACACTCAGCAGGGTCGCCTTTTTGTTTAAACGGATGGACAGCTAAATTGCTGCTAGTTCTGGCGATAATGAAGGTCACTGGATTATGGTGGTTCTTGAATGAAATGAATGCATTTACATCTTGATTAATGTTTATGGTTACACTAACAAGGCTGCTAATAAGCTATTTTTTTTTTCAGAATATGGCTACAGAAATTGATGACTGGAAGAACATATATTTTACAGATAAAATTATTATTGGAGGGGATTTTAATGCTGTTCCAGATGAATGGCAGGATAGATATCCCACTCCTTTCACCACTTTTTCTTACAACCCCCTGGTTTATAATACATCTCAGTCTCTGTATATAATCGATGTTTGACGTGTAATGAACCTGCATAAAAAGCAATTTACATGGGGATCCTTTTCAGGATGGATTCAGCGTTCCAGGTTGGTTGATAACTAGTAGTCTTCTTTCTTCCTCATATTTCTCCTTCAGTTTTAACTGATCACAGTGTCATATCACTCTCTCTTAGAAGCAATGGCAGATCACCGTCTACCAGAACTCATTGGAAGTTTAATAATAATCTACTTAAATGTGAATCCATTTGTAATTCTGTTTTGTTAATGATCAATAATGTTAAAACTATGTCTGAATTATCCTCAGTTGGCAAAT
>RJVU01004672.1:78878-89058 GCA_003731715.1 Anabarilius grahami | reverse complement strand
GATCCAGGAAAGACCTCAATTGGATAGACCTACAACCAATCAGAGCTACAGAGTAAGTGACGTGTGTTGAGCGACGCATAGTTGTCAACAGAACTCAACTGCACACATGCTGGAACTAGTAGAAGATGAGCGTAAACAATCTTTGCCGGTGTTGTAAAAAGAATTTTAAAATCTTTTAAAATTAATGCGCTGTCGATATCTTCTATAACGGACGCGATGGCGGAATCTACACATCTCAGTTCTTCAGGTTCTTCAACACCAGCCATCATTGTTGCAAACTAATTCAACCCAAGCGCTCTTTGATGACGTGGCTGATTACGTTTCTGGTGATAATCTGTCAATCATCGCCCTGACAATGTGATTGGTACGAACAGTTTCTGTTCGGGCATAATTACTCCTCTACGGTTCGAGTCCAGACCGAACTTCCCGACCTAAAAATGTTGCGGGCGGGGCTAAGTTCGGCTGGCATCCAGGCTAATGGATACTGCCAATAGTTGTGACAATTTTATGTTTTGGAATAACACATGTTATGCAATAATGGAAAGGATAAAAAAAATGCCAATTAAAACATGGATTATCCCAATTACATGACTCTTGCAACATTAATCCTAAATCTGGAGATGTATTCTGTGGGATACAAACATTTGAGAGTCAGGGGGAATTTAGGTCTCATTTCTTGCTTTTATGTTGAAAGGGTGTTTGTTGTGAATATTTAGATATATTGTTTTGTTATATTTGACACTTACATTAACATAAAAAAGTAGTTTATTAGTATTAGTAATTTTTATCATTACAAAATGGTGTATGAATATGAATAATCAAGTTGCTTCAGTACAGTAATTTTTTGTCTTACACATACTTTATATGTATAGCTGTCAATCAAAGTTTTGTTCATATTGATATTTTTTATTCCCTAGAATTTGGCATATAAAATATGATACAGACAGCACACAAATATATTAATAAATAGGCATTATACTTATATTTTTATATTTATTTTCTGAGTTCTCTCCTGACCTTTATAGGGCTAGTGTGAAATTTATCTGTGTTGCATAAGCTTATATTAGTTTTCAGTATATGTATTTGGAAATATTGTGTATCACTTAATAATAAACAGTGTTTAACACTTAGTTTATCAGAATATGTTCAAAAGAATGTTTATTATATTAGAGAATAAAATGTTTTGAAATTGTTTAAAATGATGTTAAAGGCATTGCCAACAAGAATTCTGTTTTCAGTGATGTATACCCCCAAAGTGGCTGGCTGGGCTGAGCATCAGTATCAACCAGTTGAGATCACAGTCATTTGACTGCTTTAATTGAGATAAACCCATCTAAAACGTGAATCACACAAAAGAATAGAGTCGTAATGTTATATTAATAATAATACAATTATATATTTCCATGCAGCGATAGAGATGCATTACACTCTGCCAGCCACCAGCCGACCTCTGACAGTCCTGCCAGAATCAGACTGGCAGCTGCCACCAGGTCACGTGACCTGTCAGTGACTGCTCCCGCCAGCCAGTTGGAGATTGAACCCCTACTCGTAGATCAGCAGACACATCAGCGTCTCTCACAGATGATTACTACATTTACCTTAGAAGGACTAATTCACTTGAAACTAAACCTTTTAGAGTCAGACCCTTACATTCAATACAGTTATTGCATGACTGCGATTATGACATTGCTCTCATACATTATTTCAACTGAACAAGTGTACAAATAAATAAGGGAAAACCAAGGAGTGTCTCAAAATACACTCTACTTTCTTCCGCCATGGATTCAAATCTGTCACTGATTGTTTAAGAGACACACCCAAGATTCTGTTACTGATTCTAAAACATCACTTTTGAATATTCAGCACTGGCTTGGTGCTTCAGCGATGTCTGTGTATTAGAGCAGTGAATCTGAAAAGGCATTAGTTTGAACAACTACATTCTGGCCTAAATTAAAAAAAAAAAAAAAAACATTCCGAGATGCAACAACAGTAGTAGTATTTGAAAATGATAGTGCGTTGTCAAATTGCCCCAGACCACCACCTGTGCGTCTGATTATAAACACAAATTGCAGCTTTACTTTGACTGAAATATCTCTATTAATTAACATGTCAAAGCTGAGGCTGGTGTGTCGCTCCTGTTATATAAAGCTGTTGTGCTCGTGGAGATCTAATAAAGGACAGAAGACAATCATTTCAACAGAAGATGTTCTAGTGATCAAGGCAGCAGATTGAGCTCTGAAGCTCCTGAAAGACTGGAATTACACCATGATCAACTGTGTTCAGCAGCAATGCTCTGAGTGTTTGTGCCGTCACCTGATCTGCAGAATTCATTCAGTGAATCGCTGCTAAATCTATAGAAGCTTTTTCCGCCATGGAATAAAACAATTTAAAAGATAATTGTGACCTTTTCTCTCACAGTTCTTTTTATATACATATCAAGTTTATAACTCACAATTCTGACTTAACCCACAATTGCAAGAAAAAAAGTCAGAATTATGAGATAAAAAGTTGCAATCTTTCTAAGTTTTTATATAGTGGTGGAAAAAAGCTTCCATATAAATCAGCGCAGACAGCTGTGAAAAAATAAAGTGAATGTGTGTTTCATTCTGCTGATCTCTCATCACATTCACGATTATTCAAATTCATCAGTTCACATCAATCAGATCAATCAATCAAACAGGTTCATGATTAAATTAATCACAAATGTACTTTTATTAAAAATCTGATGATCAGTTTAAAATATACACATTAAAGAACCTTATTACTCTGTTTATGTGAACATTAGAAAGAAGATCTACAAGTGTGTGTGTGTTTGTTGTTTAATGTCACACAGAGACACCGAGGAGTTACAATAAACCCTGAATCCAGCATAGAGGGGTTCAGTGAATGTGGTGTTGAGTGTGTGTAAGTGTGTGAGTGTGTGTGTGTCAGAGACGCTGTAGAAGGACAGAGTGCCGGCCGACACGTCCACATACACTCCTACTCTCTTAGAGGATGG
This sequence comes from Anabarilius grahami, assembly GCA_003731715.1. Classification (NCBI taxonomy): domain Eukaryota; kingdom Metazoa; phylum Chordata; class Actinopteri; order Cypriniformes; family Xenocyprididae; genus Anabarilius; species Anabarilius grahami. The sequence continues at coordinate 86,060 of RJVU01004672.1, read as the reverse complement.
ACGGATCGCAGATATATAAGTGCTGTTCTTATTGTGACGGACAGTGAATCTGTTATTAGAGCAGTCCAGACTCCAGGATTTGTTATTCCATCCAAACCAACAGCCACTCCCTCCTTTCCTGCTGATTCCTTTATATGTCACTGATATTTCAGCATCTCCACTCCATTCAGCCTCCCAGTAACAGCGTCCAGTCAGACTCTCTCCACACAGAACCTGAGGAATGACATCAAATCTCTCTGGATGATCAGGATACGGCTGATGATCTTTCACACCCGTCACCTTCCTGTTCCCATCAGACAGAATGAGACGAGTGTTTGCTGTGTTTGGATCCAGTGTGAGATCACAGGCCCCTGAAAGCAAGAAGAGAGAAACATCTATAACAAAACAACAGCCACTAGATGAGTGTGTGTGCTTGTTTTCGACTTTAACCTGAATGCACACAGACTCATGGGGTGACCCCGAATAGTCGAAGATTGTTGCAATAGTCAATGCGGGAAAACACAAAAGTATTAATAAGCCTTTCAGTCACAGAGAGCGATAACAGAGCGGAACCTAGCAATATTTCTGAGATGAAAAAAGGAGTTCTTTACAGTGTACTGAACATGAGAGTCAAAGACAAACTTGAATCAAATATTACTCCTAGATTTTTAAATTTGGTTTGTGACACTAAAACAGAGACATCTACATTTAAAAATAGTGAACCAGCTTTACGAAGCTGATGCAAGGTGCTAATAAGCAAGACCTCACTATTGAGACATCCATGTTTTTATCTCAGAAATACAAAGTGTTAAAAAAGGAAGGTCCAGATTTTGACTAGGCTTAGAATTAATGTAAATCTGAGTATCGTCAGCATAAAAGTGATAATTAAGCCCGAGTGATCTTAAAAGCAATCAAAGTGGAAATATGTAAATGCTAAAAAGTAAGGGGCCTAAGATTGACCTTTGAGGAACACCCGTACAGACAAAGCCGGTCACAGACCGGAATCCACTCATACAAACTAGGGCTGTTCAACGATAATCGCGATTATCGTGTACAAAATAAGAGTCTGTGTTTACATAACATATGTGTGTTTGTTCTGTGCATAAGTATTATGTATATATAAATACACACACATACATGTATATATTTAAGAAAAATATACATGCATATATTTATATTTGTATATATTTATATAATATATAAATGTAAATATTTTTTATAGAAATAAGATATTTTTCTTAAATATATACATGAATGTATGTTTATTTATATATACATAATAATTATACACAAAACAAACACACATATGTTATGTAAACACAGACTCTTATTTTGTACACGATAATCGTGATTATCGTTGAACAGCCCTAATACAAACTGTTGATGATCAGAAAGGTAAGATCTAAACCATGTTAAAACATTCCCAGAAACACCAAAGACAGTTTCCAGATGCTTGAGTAACAGATTGTGATTGACAGTATCAAAAGCGGCACTGAGATCCAGATGGATCAGAATAGAAAGAGAATCAGAGTCTGAGGCTATTAACAGATCATTGGTGACCTTGACCAAGGCTGTCTCAGTACTATGACATTTTCGCAAGCCAGATTGAAGGGGTTCAAAAAGTACGCAGGGAATCATTAATGCTGAGAACAGCAGGGCATAATGAATCCAAACAAGATTTAAACAAGTTTGTAGGGAGGGGGTCAAGTAAGCAAGTGGTGACTTTCATACATGACACCTCCCTAGTGAGCAGCTCAGAGTCAATTTGAGAAAAGATAGAGAAAGATATGCCAGAGAAACTAGGCAAGCATAATGTAGAAGCGGAAACAGGTACAGCATAAATAAATTTATGAACATTATCAATGTTAGAACTAAAGAAATGAAGAAAATCATTACACAACTGATTTGAGACAGGGAGAGAAGTGCCAACATTAAGAAGTCTGTTTATAGTGTGAAAGAGATGTGTAGGACTACTTTGATTGCTATCTATAATCTGAGAAAAATAAGCAGATCTTGCAGACTCAATTTCAGCTCTATATTCCCCCAAGTGGTCTTTCCAGGACTGATAAAATACATTCAGGCCTGAGTCACGCCACTTGCGCTCCAATTTACGGCAAGATGCTTTCTTAGAACGCAGGTCATCATTATACCACGGGGCAGAACGAGCAAAAGAGACACTGCGAGACTTCAAGGGAGCAAAATAATCCAAATTAGATGCAAGAACATTATTCAGCTGTAAAATCTTATCTTCAAGAGGAGCTGACTGAAGATCACTAAGAGAGGGAACAACAGAGCTTGCAAAATCTAACAATTAATTAATTTCCATTTACGGAAATTAACAGAGTGTGAAGATGACATACATGGAAGACGCAGTTCCAGGTTAAAGAAAATTGCCAGGTGATCAGAAAGACCAATGTCAACAGTAGACAGCTGTGACACAATTGCATTGTTTGCAATCACAAGGTCTAATGCGTGACCTTTATTGTGTGTTAGGCCGCTAATAAACTGTTTTAGATTAAAACAATCCAATAAAAATAGAAAATCCTTTGTCATCATACAGTCATTTTTGTCAATGTGTATGTTGAAGTCCCCTAAAATGAGGATGTTCTTGAATTTAAAACACAACATTGACAACAAGTCAGCAAACTCAGACATAAAAGCAGCATTTGCCTTTGTAGGTCGATAGATAGTAGTGATGGGGATTGCCTTAGGAGCAGAAATGCTCAGAACAAGGCATTCAGATGATGAGAACTGTGGTACACGCACAGTGCTGATGTTAAATTGCAGATTGTGAACCACAATAATTCCCCCCTCTCGACCAGTAAGTCGCGGGAGATACCAGTAAGCTGATCAAAGAGGAGTCCGTCATTTTGTTTATGCCATGTTTCAGTTAAAAACAATAAGTCCAGTTTTCGATCTGCAATGATGTCCAATAAGTAGGTTTGAAAACCTCGCACCAACATAAAAACAAACAAATGGTGAAAGGAGCGGCAGCCAAAACCCACACAACCGGAAGTGTGAACCACCAAGCTCACCCAGAGAGTGACTCGAGACGAGGATGAAGAGGAGCAACAGCCAGAGGGATGAGTGAGATGAGCAATACAGGACCACTGGAGTGGTGGCAAAAGAACGAGGAAAAGGATTTTCATCAGAAAGGTTTTTTTTTAAGAAAGGTATATTCTGTTCTAATTCAATTCTGTAAATTAATTTTTTGATTATTTTTCAGTGCATCAGTGTTGCACAGTACTTAAGAGTGTTCTCACATGGACAATTTAGCCATTTTAATTTGATTTGCCAAGGTGAAATGCAAATCATGTCTGCAGTGTGGCCTTTCTGAAGGATTTTTGATCAAAAAATAATTTTCTTATATATCTTTCTGTAATGTTCTGCACATTGTGGATTTAAAAAGTTATGAGGAATCATTTTATGAATGTTTATCCATATTGCCTTTCATTTCAACTTAAAAAAAATAAAAGGGCATTATCAGTTTCATCTTTCACTTGACTTGACAGGTAGTTTTGGTTGACTGTAGGCAAGACTTGACAATTCTGATTCGACTATGTGAATCCTTATTCGGGATATGTGAGTGAGATAGATAGAGAGATAGAGAGATAGATAGATAGATAGATAGATAGAGAGAGAGAGAGAGAGAGAGAGCACGTATGAAAAGTGTGTATGTTTGTAGACCTACACTTTCGTAGTCCTGCTGTCATCCTGATCTCTCCTCCATGATCCACACTAAAAACAAAAAACACAATGTAGATCTGCATCATGCACACACACACATTCAGTATGCCAGTAATAGTGTGTGTCATACTTGAGTATCTGCAGTGAGCAGTTTGGATCATTCAGTTTGTCAGAGAGCAGCATGACTCCTGAATCTCCTGGGTGATTGTAGCTCAGATCCAGCTCTCTCAGGTGTGAGGGGTTTGAACTCAGAGCTGAAGACACGTAACCACAGCCTTCTTCTGTCACCATACAGCCAGACAACCTACAGACACACACACAAGTTACCTTTATTTAGCAGCTCGTAAAGAAAATTGTGTCAGTTTACATCTTAAGTAAATTCAATATTGATTCATTCCGATATAAGAAACAATAGTTATTAATTTAGTTAATTTATTTTTTACCTTTATTTTTTAGTTAATATCAGCACTGCAGTAAACAGTGATGTCATCATCCAGCTCAGTTCAGTTAGGGTTACCCTAAACCTAATTTTTCAAACCACGGTTATTGTGGCCAAAAAATTTCATGATATCGATATATTGCGATATTTATAGAATTCTTGGGGGGGGGGATTTATCAGTCTAAATTTTTTTAATAATTAAAGTCTAATTTAAAGCTGCAGTCCGCAACTTTTTTTTTCAAAAATTATATAATGAGAATGTACAACATGAATCCATTTTCCAAAACATGTTTTTGTCTTACCCTGAATCATTATGGTACACTTATAATAAGTGTTTATATTCGGACTATTTCAGACCGGACTGGCAGGACTCACCGCAGAGTATCACAGTAACTGCGTGACTCGCCATAGACATACACAGAGAAAAGTAGCTCCGGCTACAATGTTCCTCCGCAAGACGCGTGCAGTTCTGTTTATTAACCGCTAGAGGGCCAAAAATCGTGGACTGCAGCTTTAAGGCTTTTTAAGATCTGAAGAAATAAAAATTAATACTAGCCTATACATATAATATGATATAATGACAAAAAATCGTCGGGGCAAAAAATGCCTATGTATCTTGAATTTTGAGGGCATATAACTGCATGCAGCTACATCACGCTGAGTAAGACGAGTAAAGAAAACGCGGTACTTATTAAAAGAATCATCCTTTATTTAAATATATGAACACAGAAAATCACGGTTACCAGGTTAATATAACATTTCCCATTCCATGACTAGTAAAATAATCGCAACTTACTCTCTGTAATCTGCAGGTTGATGGACACGGAGGTGGGTAAAAAGGTTGGTGGTGTTGCCACCCTTCGCACTGACTGTAGCTAGGCAAATCCTGCGGATTGAGCTGTCTAAGGAGCCGAAAAACTCCCATACTGTCAAGCTTACTTTATTCGGGTGTGGACAGAGCCTCTCACTCTCCCGTTAGGAATAGCTGCGCGCTGCATCTTCTTGTTTGACAGGTGTTAGCATTAAAGTGCAATACTGCCACCTGAGAGGTCAACCAGGTACTGGCGCTGGAGTATTTACATGTCACGATAATAAGCGTCCTATTCATTTTAAATATTGTGGTTATCGCCAATACCGGTATATCGTCACACCCTAAATTAACACGATATTGATATTTCATGCTTTGAATATCAAGATTATCATCAATACCGATATATTGAGACACCCCTAGTTCACATACAATGGTGTCAATGCAGGCAGATCAAAACACTGTTGAATATCAAATGTCAAGTTTCCACAACTAAGCAAGGAACCCAAACTCCAACAGGTGACATCAGCTGGCAAACAGGTGTTGAAATGGAGAAAAACTTCGGGAGAAACCAGGCTTAGTCGGGGGTAATGTTCCATCTAAGCTGCAAGTCAAGTCAAGTCACCTTTATTTATATAGCACTTTTTACAATGCAGATTGTGTCAAAGCAGCTTTACATTGATAACTGGTACATAATTTTGGCTGCACAGCAGCTCTTAAAGAATAGTGTCAATGCAGGCAAATCAGAAGCACTGTTGAATAAATGTCAAGAATACTGTTGAATATCAAATGTCAAGTCAAATGTCAAGTGTCCCCAACTAAGCAAGCCAAAGGCGACAGCGGCAAGGAACCCAAACTCCATCAGGTGACATCAGGTGGCAAACAGGTGGCAAACAAGTGGCAGGCTGCACACTTCTGATGCCGTGGCCACGCAGAAAGAATAATTGCAGAGCAGAGGACAGACTTGGACATGAAATCATGTGTGGGGAAATCCATTTGATTGTAGTTTAAATGAGAAATAATTGCAGTGCTCTGGTCAACCGCTATAGAGTTATTGTTCGCTATAGAGTTAGAACCGGTGAATGCTGTTTACGGGTTTCATAGAAAGAGAACGATGTGAGCGCGTGTGAGCGAGCGGGCATGAGCCAAATCAGTCGTGGTAAGAATACTGTCATGTTTGCGGACTAAATAGCTCAATACAAGAGGCAATGCGAAACGAAAAGAAATTTGAAATAAAACATCATGCAAACACAGAATGCTGAGACATTTACTATCACACACCCACCACAGGTGTAGCTTGCAAACTCAAAATACATCAGTGATATACCTCAGTTTAAATAGATTATTGTGTGTGTGGTGATGTGGGTTTCTGGGATGTTTAGATAACTATAAAAGAGTTAACGTTCACTTTTCTTAAAAATATTTATCTATCAGATCTGTTTAAATGATTCAGTTTGTTTTCACTTTATAATATATTAAAACAAATGCAAGCATTTAAACTGATATAATACTGTATATCAGCTTAAATACTTCAAGATTATATTATATTTAATTATATTATAATGTAAGCCTAATAAAAAAAATTGATCTCATTGTTTAGGGATCCTTGCCACTAAAAAATCTGGGAAATTCATAAGCAATAAAAATGTAATTTTGATGGTTTAACACTGTCTGTTGATATTAATTGACTATACAAAAAGACATTATGGTTGTAATATTGTAATATTTCACCCAAAAATGAAAATTATCCCATGATTTACTCACCCTCAAGCCATCCTAGGTGTATATGACTATTTTCTTTCAAATGAACACAATCAGAGATATATTTAAAAATATTCTTAGTTCTCCAAGGTTTATAATGAATGGCNACGGCGTGTGTGTTTTGAAGCCCCCCAAAAATGCATCCTTCCATCATAAATATAATCTACACAGCTCCAGGGGATTAATAAAAGCCTTCTAAAGTTAATTCATATGTTTGTGTGAGACTAACATCCTTATTTAAAACTTTATAAAGTAAAATAACAAGCTTCTGATGCGACAGCCATATGCCTTTTGAAGTATTTCCAAAAAGTACTAACTTCCGCGACGTAGTACACAATGCCATAGTGTTCTACACTACACCACGACATTCATCATGACATTCTATGTTATGTCCGACACTATAAAGCGTAGTACATCATGTCATTGTGTAGAACAATTATATAACGCATAAATAATTAGATACAAAAATAATAGTAGTTATTAAGATTCATGTAATTTGGAATTATTA
>RJVU01004672.1:9607-61261 GCA_003731715.1 Anabarilius grahami | reverse complement strand
TCTAATTTTTTTTCCTTTTTTTTCTTATTATTTGGTTTAATTTTGAAATGTTTATGGTTTGTGTGTAGTGCTGGTTGTTCCTGATGTGTCCTATCAAAAAATATATAAATACTAGGGGGTGTAACGATATATCACAGTACGATATTTCGCGATGCAAAAATGTTACGATATGTTTTGTAGAGTTATGGCGATACTTTTACGATATGACGGCAGTCTAATCTTATTGGTTGAGCTGCTGACATGACCTACTCTGCAACAGCAGCATCGCGTGTGCTTTCATTGCAGTTGCAGAAATCCGACAGAAGTCCGACGTCTGGCAGTATTTTGGTTTTCCAGTCACATGACAGGACGACGGGAAAGGGAAATGGAAATTTTCATGCTTCAGTTTTATTTAATCAACCACTGGAACTAATATAGCCAAAGTTTTAAAAGAGTGGGAGCTTGAAAGGGCTCCTCATAGTACTGCTGTTGTTATTGACAATGCACGCAACATGGAGGTGTCAGTGAGAGAAGCCGTCGGGTTGTCACCGCATATTAAAGGTGTGTCTCAATCAGCTCCTAGTTAAGCGTTTCGTGCACACATCGAATCTTGCACATTGAATATTTCAAGCAGGTTTAAACGTTTCTTGCATCAGACTCTTGCTATGTCGGTGAGAAAAGTTGCGGCTTTCTTTCACCGCAGTGCCACAGCAACAGCTGCTTGCGATGCCTTGCTTTAAGAAGTTCTGTCTTAGGGGCCGTTCACATATCTTTTCCACATAAACGTCAAACATTTCAAATGTAGCCGAGCTCATAATGGAAGCAACATGGTCGCGACGCCCATGCGGTGCGTTTTCCAGGCGCATCGAGATGAAAAATTCTCAACTTTTCAGAATGCCACAAGCGCATGTGACAAAAGACCAAAATCTCAGCCGAACAGCGGATCATAGCTGTACAGGGTGGTTTTTTATATCTTATCTCCATAAATATATTTAGTAGTAAGAGAGCGCAGTTCATGTTTGCATAGCAACGACCGACGCCACGGGAGCACTTTGGAAGTAAGGAGAAACGGTGTGGACGCGATATGTGAACGATCCTTTAGGATTCTTAATTCTATGTTCATGTTAAATTTAACTTTTTTTTTCAGTGACAGACAGACCTATTCAGCTGTTAATTTGAATACAGAAGGTTTTTATTAAACCTTGAAATGATCTTGTATGTACAACAAAGAAAGTTATTGAAATTTGTTAATGTTTTTTAAATAAATCTGTTATTTGAATTTCAGTTTCATTTTGTTCCAAATATCGAGATATGTACAGTATCATGACCTGAGCGTATCGTGACACCCCTAATAAATAGTAATAAAAAAATATTCATATGATAAAATATGTGAATTATTAAATAAATGAGTAAATAAACAACAAGAGATATAGAGGTCACTACTATAAAATACTTAAAGCTTCAGACCTCAAAAATGAAAATGACGTTAGACAATCACAACAGCAGGCATTTACTGGCAAGATTCAAGACTCAAACTAGAAAAAAATCATGTGCAAATATATGATATATGATTTTTTTGCTAAAAACTTTAACATTATAAGTGCACCTCAAGGAACACATTAAAAAGTATAATGAAAAAGCATGTCATAACTCCTTTAAGATTCTAAGCTTGTTATTTAGGAGAAAATCTCTCATTTAGGAACTAGTTCATTTTAAAGATGTCAGATTCACTATTAAACATGCTTCTTTATTTGTTAATAATTAACACTCACAGAGCTGTACTGCAGTTGTTCACAGCTGGTATCAGTCTTCTTCTACCCTCATCTGAAGTGTTGTATTTCTTGAAGTGCAGCTCATCCAGCGGCTCCTCTGACATCTGAATCATGTAGGCGATTGTTGAGCACTGAGCAGGAGAGAGTTTCTCCTCTGAGTGTTTGTCTGATTTCACAAACTCCTGAATCTCTCTGGACATGGTCTGATCTTTCACTTCCAGCAGACAGAGAAACAGATTAATGGGCCTTTCAGTGGAGATACCACTATCTTCACCATCTTCATCTTTGATCATGTCTTTAATGTACTGTGTGATTCTCCTGATGCTCTCTGTGCTGCTCTCTGTGTGTATCAGAAGATCCTGTAAGAGTCTCTGATTGGACTCTAGTGAGATGCCCAGCAGGAACCGCAGGAACAGATCCAACTGTCCATTCTGACTCCTGAGTGCCTTAATTACTGCTGATCTTAGTAGATCATACAGAGAGACTTCATCAGATCTGTATAATTTGATTTCAAGCAGTGGTTCCTTGTTCTTGATCACGTGTGAATAAAACACATAGAAAGCAGCGAGAAACTCCTGGACACTCAGATGAATGAAGCTGTAGACTTTCCTCTGATGAATCAAAGATTCCTCTTTAAAGATCTCAGTGCAAATCCCAGAATACACTGAGGCATCAGTGATGTCTATGCCGCTCTCTCTCAGGTCGTCCTCATAGAACATCACATGACCCTTCATCAGCTGTTTGAAAGCCACTTCTGCGAGTTTCACAATCACTTCTCTGTTGGACTGCAGCAGTTTCTCTGGATCTCTCTCTTCATACTTCTGATCCCTCATGTTGATCTGAATCAGCAGGAAGTGGATGTACATGTCAGTCAGAGTTTGAGGGATTTCTGCACTCAGATCTTCTTTCAGGAGCTTCTGAAGCTCAGTGGATGAGATCCAGCAGAAGACGGGTATGTGGCACATGATGTGGAGGCTTCTTGCTCTTCTGATGTGTGAGATGATTCTGCTGGCTTGATGCTCGTCACTTATTCTCTTCCTGAAATATTCCTCCTTCTGAGGCTCATTGAATCCCTGAATCTCTGTCAGACGGTTGATGTATTCAGATGGGATCTGATTGGCTGCTGCTGGTCTGGAGGTGATCCAGATGAGAGCAGAGGGAAGCAGATCTCCTGTCATGAGGTTTGACATCAATACACCCACTGATGAAGTCTCAGTCACATCAGAAACTTTCTGATCATCTGAAAACATCAGTGTCATTCTGTTTTCATCCAGACCATCAAAGATGAACACAACTTTACTCTCCTCATAAATCTTTGAGTCCAGATCTTGAAGTTCAGGATGAAAGACCAGCAGAAGTGTGTGAAGACTGTACTGATGATCTCGGATCAAGTTCAGCTCTCGAAATGGAAGCACAAACATGAAATCTACATCCTGATTGGCTTTTCCCTCGGCCCAGTCCAGAATGAACTTCTGCACAGAGACGGTTTTTCCGATTCCAGCGATGCCTTTAGTAAGAACAGTCTTGATTTGGTGTTTCTCCTCACATCCTGGTTCAGGTGAGGCTTTAAAGATGTCATTGCAGTAGATTGGAGTGTCTTGTGAGTGGTGTGTTCTGGCTGTTTTCTCCATCTGTAAAACCTCATGTTCTTCATTCACTCCTTCACTCTCTCCCTCTATGATGTAGAGCTGTGTGTAGATCCTGTTCAGGAGGGTTTGGTTTTCTTTGAGCTCCAGTCCCTCAAATAATCTCTCATACTTGATCTTCATGGTGGTTTTGTGTTGGTCTTTGTCCCTCAGCAGCACATTTTCCAGTGGTCGAACCCTTCGATTCAGAGAGATGCTTTGGTCTCGATTTAGTCTTCTGAAATTAAAAAAAGAACAGAGCCATGTCCAAAGTACTTCAACATAAACCAAACATACACAGTAGATTAACCTAGTTTGAACCAGTATAAGTTTTATCCCCCTGGAGTCGGAGGTATCGCCGGTGATATCACCTTTTTTTTTCTTATCAGTATGAAAGATACTCAAAATAATCAGTCAATTTTGCACATATAATTAAGAGTTATACTCCATTTTAATCTGTGAAATATCTCCTTTTATTTGTATACACTCAGAGTAAAAACAAAATGTGCTTTTTGCAAAATAAAGAAAACTAACATGATGCGTGATCTCTCGTCTCCCTCTGAACGAAGTCCAATCTGATACTCAGAAAATTAAGTGTAACTTAGTGTATACTAATCACAAAAAATTAGAATTATGTCTGAAGAAACACTGAAATGTCAGGTTTTAAATCATGTAAGTCTAATCGAAAACAAAAATTCTTTATGTATTCTGTATGAAAAGAGACATGTCAGACTCCTGTGATTCAGCTCATTATACGCTAATTCGACCACGCCCATGGAGCGAGTGCTATTCAGATGCAAATTCTGAGGCAATACATCTATACATCGCCTCAATCGTGCACTTATTATCTTCAAAAGTGTCTATCTGCATGTTATAGCCATGGTTAGGGATTTCTGGAAGCCTCTTGTTAGTTCCTGGAATGTCACATGGTCACATATGGACTAAATGTGCACAGAGCGCCCTCCGGTTGCAAGTATGAATTGAAAACACAGTATCCAGCACTCATAGTGATGACAATAAATACTGAATAAATATTACTCCACTGTATAGAAAGTTGACAAACATTTGAGAATCCATCAATATTTCTCCAAATGTGCATGCTTTTAAGCTAGAAGCCCTGATGGATGTTGATTTGTCAAATGTAACGACTCGACGCAAATCAACAAATTACTCTCACTATAAGATTTTAAGGGGAAATGTGAAAGTTGAGTCTTAGATCTTTTTAATGATGTATAGTTTGTCAACTGCACATTAACATTTAGGCTATATAATATAACAAATACAATAGCCTATATGAAATACCATAGTAACATGAATGTTCAGACGCTTTGCATCACAGAAATACATGATATTTTAAAGTATATTAAAATAGAAAACCATGAGGGGCGCATGTGCGCATATCATGGAGTAGTCGCCTTTTTCTGAGCTCTTCTCCGTTGACATTACATTTTGAATATTTTTGTAATTAAAGTACCGTCAATCCACTTCACAGTCGATATGGACTTACTGAGAGACAACTTTAGTAAGCGGTTGCAAATAAGGAGGACGCTAACTCAGGTGATCCTATTTCACAGGGAAATGTGAATGCGATACTTGCCGCAATCGGTTCCCAAGGGGATGATTTAAAAAAGTTGATAGAGGATAAGATGACAGCATTAAATGCTCGCTTGGATATGTTGGATGCTACGCTGGTCAACCTGCTGGTCAACCAGGCCGGCATTAAACAAAAAATGGTGGAGACAGAAGGTGCCCTGAACGGTACGGATTTACGCCTTGGAGAGGTCGAAAAGGTCTGTGAAGTCTTGCGTGTCGAAAACAAATCTCTCTGGGCTAAACTGAACGGAAGGACGCTCTCGAAGGCTGAATCTCAAATTTGTGGGAATAAGTGAAGGTGAGGAGCGGGGGCGCCCATCAGTGTTCATTTCGGACTTGATTACCGAATTCTTGATTACCAAGACAACTTCCCCAAACCCGTGAAGATTGACCGAGCTCATCGGGCGCTGTTACCCAAGCCGTCTGAAGGCCAAAGACCTCGCACCATTATCGCACGGATCCACAATGATCGGGATAAAGACTTAATCCTCCGTTTGAGCTGGGATAAGTTTCCTCTGGAATATAAAGGAAAGCGGATTCACATCTTCCCCGATTATACACCGGAGGTGACAGCGCGGCAACGTGCTTTTAGCTCGGTAACGAAAGCTCTGCGGGAGGCTGGGTTGAAATAGTCCCTGCGTTTTCCAGCTAAACTGATGCTGCACTACAACGGTTGTGAGCTCTCTTTCGAATCTCCGGGAGAGGCCAAGAATGAGAGAATCATTCAAGCTACAAGAGGATCTGCATTCTGTAAGTGTGTTTTGTGTTGTTTCTAGTTTGATTTCGGTGGCCTGTATTTGCTAAGAAGTGTGTTTACTGCAAAATCGCGTTTGTTCTCGTTTCGCTCTGAGTCAGTAAGGCGTGGCCAAAGCCAGATTTAGTATATAAACAGTTGTCATTTAGCATTCACTAGAGAGAATCATTCAAGCTACAAGAGGATCTGCATTCTGTAAGTGTGTTTTGTGTTGTTTCTAGTTTGATTTCAGTGGCCTGTATTTGCTAAGAAGTGTGTTTACTGCAAAATCGCGTTTGTTCTCGTTTCGCTGAAGGCATGGCCTGCTGAACTAACTAACATTGTAAGAAGTTGGTATAACTGTGTAGTGTACCACGGCAGCGGACGCTGCAGCCCTTGTGTGAAGCCCTCCTCGTGTGAAGACCGAAGAGTGTAAAGACCAGCGACTCTACCTGTGCGACTCCACCGAGCAACGACACCGACAAGGCACTTGAGTATTGCACTTTTCTTTTTCCTTCTTTCCTTCCTCTTCATACAGTGTGTTCTTGTCTGTCTTTTGACCTGTTTTAGATATGTGCTTCCAAATTCCCACCATTACTAACACTCGTAAATCGCGTGCTACACGTTGGAGGCAGTGCAACCATAACAACCTGCGTATTTTACCCATGTCATCTAGTACATTACTTTCTATTTCTATTGGGCTCTGGAATTGTCAGTCCGCTGTAAACAAAGCAGACTTCATCACAGCTATTGCTGCTTATTCAGGTTTCCATCTCATGGCTCTGACTGAGACATGGATCAAACCAGAGGACACTGCCACACCGGCAGCCCTCTCCTCTAATTTCACTTTCTCCCACACCCCACGCCAGATTGGGAGGGGTGGTGGTACTGGTTTGCTTATGTCCAGTGAATGGAATTTCAATCCTTTACCATCTCTCTCTGACAATGGCTCTTTTGAATCACATGCAATTACCATCACCTACCCTACTAAAATCCATGTTGTAGTTGTTTATCGTCCTCCAGGTCCGCTAGGTAACTTCTTGGAGGAGTTGGATGTGTTACTCTCATCCTTCCCTGAGGATGGTACTCCTCTGCTAGTACTTGGAGATTTCAACATCCATCTAGACAAACCTCAGGCTGCTGACTTCCACACTCTGCTTGCCTCATTTGACCTCAAGCGAGTGGCTACCTCAGCTACCCACAAATCAGGTAACCAATTGGACCTCATCTACACACGCTGTGGCTCCACCGACAATACACTGGTTACTCCACTACACACCTCAGACCACTTTCTCATCACTTTTACACTCAACCTGACCCCTAACTCGACACGCACTCCACCACATGTTACTTTTCGGCGAAACCTACGCTCCCTCTCACCTATCCTCTTTGGTCTCATCCACACTTCCTCCCCCTAACCAGTTCTCATCACTGGACACTAACAATGCTACTGACACTATTTGCACCACTCTAACATCCTGCTTAGATGACTTCTGCCCCCTTTTAACTAGACCAGCCCGCGCCACCCCCTCTGCCCCCTGGCTCTCTGATGCTCTCCGTGAGCATCGGTCTAGACTCAGGGCTGCAGAGAGGAAGTGGTGCAAATCTAAAGATCCTACTGACCTTAGCTCATATCAGTCACTCCTCTCTTCTTTCTCTACTGATGTCTCCAATGCTAAAACCTCGTACTATCACACTAAAATTAACAATTCAACTGACTCCCGCACACTTTTCAAAACCTTCTCATCTCTTCTTTATCCTCCTCCCCTCCCTCCCACATCAGCTCTTACAGCCGATGACTTTGCCACTTTCTTCACACATAAAATAACAACCATCAGCGGCCAATTCTCCACACCACACACTGACAATAACATCTTAACGGAAAACACACAAACCCTCCCCTCCGTCTCCATGCTATCTGAGGCAGATGTTTCAAAACTCATCCTCTCCAATCACCCTACTACCTGTCCGCTAGACCCTATCCCCACTCATCTTCTTCAGGCCATCTCCTCCTCAATTCTACCTGCACTCACTCACATTATCAATTCTTCCCTTCAAACTGGAACATTTCCCACAGCTTTTAAGCAGGCTAGGGTTACCCCACTGCTTAAAAAAACAACTCTGAATCCAGCACTTCTAGAAAACTACAGACCAGTATCCCTTCTTCCCTTCATTGCTAAGACACTTGAGAGAGTTGTATTCAACCAACTGTCTACTTATCTCACGCAGAACAACCTCCTTGACGACCACCAGTCTGGTTTCAAGAGTGGCCACTCAACTGAGACTGCCCTGCTCTCAGTCACTGAAGCCCTGAGACTGGCACGAGCAACTTCAAAATCATCAGTACTCATCTTGCTGGATCTGTCTGCTGCTTTTGACACAGTTAACCACCAGATTCTCCTGTCAACAATCATTTCGAAGGGCATCTCGGGAACCGCACTCCAGTGGTTTGAGTCTTACCTCTCAGGTAGGTCCTTCAGGGTATCATGGAGTGGTGAGGTGTCCAAGTCACATCATCTTGCTACTGGGGTACCTCAGGGCTCTGTGCTTGGACCACTTCTCTTCTCCATCTACATGTCATCACTAGGATCTGTCATTCAAGATCATGGTTTCTCCTATCACTGTTACGCCGATGACACACAACTCTACCTCTCATTCCAACCAGATGATCCGACGGTTGCTGGTCGCATCGCAGCCTGCCTGACAGCCATTTCTGCCTGGATGAAGGACCACCACCTTCAACTCAACCTTGCAAAAACGGAAGTGCTTGTGGTCGGTGCCAACCCAACACTTCATCATAACCTTTCAATTCAACTTGGGTCGTCAACCATTACTCCGTCCAGGAATACAGCCAGGAACCTTGGAGTGGTGATGTATGATTGTTTAAGCTTCACAGATCACGTTGCGACAACAGCCCGGTCCTGCAGATTTGCCTTGTACAACATCAGGAAGATTAGACCCTTCCTATCGGAGCATTCCACACAAATTCTTGTCCAAGCTCGTGTTCTATCCAGACTGGACTACTGTAATGCTCTCTTGGCTGGCCTTCCAGCATGCACTGTCAAGCCTCTACAACTGATCCAGAATGCTGCAGCAAGACTGGTCTTCAACGAACCGAAGAGAGCGCACGTCACTCCTCTCTTCATCAGTCTGCATTGGCTGCCAGTAGCTGCTCGCATCCAATTCAAGGCTCTGATGTTTGCCTACAGAACGACCGCTGGCTCTGCACCGCTATACCTTAACTCACTACTTCAGACTTACATGCCCTCCAGAAACTTGCGTTCTGCAAGTGAACGGCGCCTTGTGGTGCCATCACAAAGGGGAAAAAAATCTCTCTCACGGACCTTCTCCGGGTCTGTTCCTGGCTGGTGGAATGACCTGCCTCGCTCTATCTGAGCAGCTGAGTCTCTAGCCATTTTCAAAAAAATGCTAAAGACATATCTTTTTCGTCAGCACTTGACCCAGTAATAGTAGCACTTACTTTGATTTCTATTCTTCTTCCATCTATTTGTGTATTTAAAAAAAAAAAAAAAAAAACCTTGCTACGAGCACTTTACTGACATAACTGTGACTTCACACAGCACTTACATACTGTTGTTCTCATGTTGATTTTGATTTGATTCTACTGTTCTCATTTGTAAGTCGCTTTGGATAAAAGCGTCTGCTAAATGACTAAATGTAAATGTAAATGTAAGAAGTTTGTGGATAACTTGTCAAATGACTCAGCGTAGCCTCTAAGTATGCTTTTACTCAGCTTGGTCTGAGTATGGACTTTGACTAATGGAAGTGGACTATTTTTTTAAAACATTTTGTTAACTTTCACTGTGGTACGTGATTCTGATTACTGACTATTTGTGCAACGGAGAATTCCTTGTGTACTCCGGAGTAGCTACTCGTGTGTTTTTCATAATTTCTGCTCTTCTTTGTGGCTAAGGTAAGCTAAGTTAGTCTTGCAGTCTTGTTGTCTCCGAGATGATGGGGAATACTTGCTGCTTCGGTTCATGTAGCAGCGTTGGGGAGTTCGTGAGTTCTTTTTTATGTTTTCTGTTGCACCAGATAATGTTTATTCTTGCTACGTTGTGACAGTGCAATTTGTTCATGTTCAATGTTCATGTTTTGATAATCGCACAGTTTAAAAGGACGCAAATTGTTGTTTTAAGGCTGCCACAACAAAGATGGCGTCTATGTTGGTCTGATTGGGCAATACTGGATGCATGATGACGTATGCGTTAGACACGCTGAAAAGAGCAATGGCGGGGATAATGAAGTCAGAGCAGTTCCTCTAGAGAGTCACCTCTTGAAGCCGTGTTTATTGTTTTGTCTCGATGGAAAGTATATTACGTCGGCGAACAGACATTTACTCTACTTAATGAATTCACCTATGTATGGATTATACCTGTTGGTGTTGGCGCCCACCGAGTGATTGTATCGTTAATGGAGTTCATATTATTGAAGATAAACTACGGAACGGAACTGATTTGGAGCTACTCTTTTACTCTTGAATAAACCAGTGGAGCGTGAGTAACTGGATTATAATGATCAAGCGCAGTTATTGTGGAATCAAACTGACTTTGACTGTTCTTTAAACGCTACTCTTCCTTTAAATACACTGGGGAAGCAACGGATTGAGTTGAATCAAGTGCCGTGAATGATGAACTTGTGACTATGACTGTTTTCCCTATTTTCTTCTTTGAACAATCATTTAACATCCAGACTATTTAAACTGTGCTAAAGTGATTTGAGATGAACAAGTTTTGCTGTTGAAATTGCTGTTTATGCTTGTGTTTATTGTTACTGAATGGTGATATGTGGTGTGATGGATTTGGTGTACAGTATGTCATGATGAATTTAATGAAAATTTGCATTTCTGAGTGAAAAGTTTGGGTTTTTCCTTCCTTGGTTTACTCTTTAAACATTATGGATACATGTTAGGTGACAATTATTCAGGTACATGTGTCCTTTGTGCACTCTCCTTCTGACTGGACTGACAATTTTGACAGTATTTAATCTGTCTGGCACCCTAGCATAATTATAAGAGTGAAGTTGTTACAACGTTTACTACTGATTTTGCGTTTGCTATGTTTTTGAAGATGATGTATGACTGGCACCATTAATAATACTAGCGATGCTGGAGTGAATATTACATTTGTTAGTTGGAATGTAAGAGGAATGGGGCAACTGATTAAGAGGGGGAAAGTGTTTTCACATTTAAAGTCACGGTCGGCTGACATTATTTTCCTTCAGGAAACCCATATTAGACCCAATAAACAGACGCGGCTTAGGGCAAATTGGATTTCAGAAGTTTATCAAGCCACTTTTTCGTCTAAAGCTAGAGGTGTGGTAACTTTTTCGGAAATCAATTCCTTTTCGAATGGACTCCGTGGTGTCTGACCCTTCGGGAAGATATATTATTGTATCCGGATCCATTAATAATTTCCCGATTACATGTGTTAATGTGTATGGGCCGAATATAGATGATCCTGGTTTTTTTAGGAAATTAATCAGGCTCATTCCAGATACTAACTCGACCAATTTGATAATTGCTGGAGACTTTAACTGCTACTTGGATCCCCATCTCGATCGTCACTCCTCACAAGCTCCTTCTCTTCAGTCCGTAGGGGTTTTAAACAGTTTCAGTCTTATATGTCTGAGAGTTTAAAGGTGCCATCGAACGTTTTTTTACAAGATGTAATATAAGTCTAAGGTGTCCCCTGAATGTGTCTGAAGTTTCAGCTCAAAATACCCCATAGATTTTTATTTAAAAAAAAATTTTACTGCCTATTTTGGGGCATAATTAGAATTGAGCCGATTCAGGCTGCTGGCCCTTTAAATCTCGTGCTCCCCCGCCCCCGGAGCTCGCGCTTGCCTTAAACACCATAAAGTTCACACAGCCAATATAACCCTCAAATGGATCTTTAC
Source organism: Anabarilius grahami (assembly GCA_003731715.1). Classification (NCBI taxonomy): domain Eukaryota; kingdom Metazoa; phylum Chordata; class Actinopteri; order Cypriniformes; family Xenocyprididae; genus Anabarilius; species Anabarilius grahami. Next base: position 49,640 of record RJVU01004672.1, on the reverse strand, counting down.
AAAGTATTCGTCATGAATGCTGCATGCATACATTGGATTATGTGAGTATAGTATTTATTTGGATGTTTACATTTGATTCTGAATGAGTTTGAGGCTGTGCTCCGTGGCTAACGGGCTAAAGCTAACATTACACACTGTTGGAGAGATTTATAAAGAATGAAGTTGTGTTTATGCATTATACAGACTGCAAGTGTTTAATAATGAAAATAGCGATGGCTCTTGGCTCCGTGAATACAGTAAGAAACGATGGTAACTTTAACCACATTTAACAGTACATTAGCAACATCCTAACGAAACATTTAGAAAGACAATTTACAAATATCACTAAAAATATCATGATATCATGGATCATGTCAGTTATTATTGCTCCATCTGCCATTTTTCACTATTGTCCTTGCTTGCTTATGCACATCCTGATATTGCTGAGTTAGATGTGTTCCTGGGTCAACATATTTTGTTGATCCGGGAACAACATTCTAGTCTAAAAATTTAGTCTTAACCCTATTCCTACCCCTAAACCTAACCCTACCCATAAGCTATCCCAAAAATCAGAGGGAAATGATAGATGAATAACACTGATGTAGAAGCATCAAATCATGATTTTAAGCCTAAACTTCACAATCTGTAAACTTGTCCCTCAAATCTGATTGGTTGATTTGAATGTTGTTCCAGGATCAACAAAAATGTTCACCCAGGAACATGTTGAACTCAGCAATATCAGGTTATGCCTTGCTTACCTAGTCTGATGATTCAGCTGTGCACATCCAGACGTTCTGCCCTTGTCTAATGCCTTTCATAATGTTGGGAACATGGGCTGGCATATGCAAATATTGGGGGCGTACATATTAATGATCCCGACTGTTGCGATTCGCCTGTTCTTCGGAGGTCTTTTAAACAAATTAGATTTATATAAGAAGGAGGAAACAATGGAGTTTGAGACTCGCTGTATGTCATTTCCATGTACTGAACTCGTTATTCAACTATGCCATGGTAAATTCAATTTTTCATTCGATGGCACCTTTAACCCAATTTTTAGAGACCAATGACAAGGGGGATGTTTCAGACTCTTGTTTGTGGGAAACCTGTAAAGTTGTGTTAAGAGGTCATATTATTGCATATGAATCTTCGTTGAGGAGGGAAAAGCGTAGGCGTCTGTCTGAGATAGAATCCATACTTCCATCTTTAGAACAAACCTTTCGTTCATCTAAAGCTCAGAGTGACCTTAACGCTATTCTTAAGCTGAAATATGAATATAACTATTTTGAGTGATCAGGTTTCTAATTTGTTAATTAAACTTAAACAGAAACAGTTTGAATTGGGAGACAAGGCAGATACGCTTCTTGCCACGCAATTGAGGGGTGCGTAGGCCAGTAGGGCCATTCATCAAATAAAATCTCGGAATGGTACTTTATTAACACATCCTAAAGAAATTAATAATAGTTTTGCTGAATTTTATAAGCACCTTTATTCTTCCAGCTGCTCTGAGCTGAGCAATACAGGGTATCAATTTCTTGATTCGGTGGACTTTCCAAAACTTAATGAAAGTACCAAAAAGGAATTAGAGGAACCGTTTACTCTCTGTGAAATTTTGGAGGCAATTAACTCCTCCTCTAATGGGAAAGCCTCAGGCCCTGATGGGTTTGGTGTGGAATTCTATAAGGCTAACGCAAATGCAGTTGGTCCTTTGTTGCTTAGAATGGTAAAATATACGATTGAAAAGAAAATATTTCCAGATTCTTTTTATGAGGCACATATATCCCTTTTAAAGAAAAAAGACAGAGATGTTACAGAGCCCTCTAGTTACAGGCCAATAAGTCTCCTCAATTCAAAAAGTGATTGCCAAGATTTTGGCAACACGTTTAAATAAACATGTGGCCTCGTTAATTCACACAGATCAAACTGGCTTAGTCCCAGGAAGATTTTCTTTTTTTAATTCATGTCGCCTGCTAAATATTTTGTATAGTAATCAGAGTAAGAGTTCCAATGCAGCTGTTCTTTCGTTAGACGCCGAAAAGGCTTTCGACTGTATTGAATGGAGCTATATGTTTGCTGTTTTGGATCGGTTTGGCTTTGGTGAGAATTTTAAACTATTGATAAAAATGCTTTATTCTTCCCCAAATCTGCAATACTTACTAATTCAAATAGGTCTTCTTTTTTCCTCTTCAGCGTGGTAAACGACAGGGCTGTTGTTTAAGCCCACTGTTATTTCATTTAGCTTTAGAACCCCTGGCCATCCATCTTCGTAATCATTCTGGGATCAGGGGTACATCATACGGTCGTACTGAGGTTAAGCTGTCCTTATATGCAGACGATCTGCTTTTATATTTGAGTGATCCTTCTTCTGCTTTGCCACTTTTAATGGAATCACTTGAGGTTTTTGGCTCTTTTTCTGTTTATTCTGTTAACTGGGAGAAGAGTGTATTCATGCCCTTGGGTGAAGGGCTGGATGAACACTTCCTGAGGTCATTACCCTTTAGAATAACAGAGGATCACTTTACTTATTTAGGGTTAGTCATTCCCAAAAAATTTAAACATTTTCAGTTTAAATTTCACGGAAGCCATAAATAAGTTAAAAATCTCTATAGATAAATGGAAGGTCCTTCCGTTATCTTTAATCGGTCGGGTTAATGCCATTAAAATGGTCTCTCTGCCTCGATTTATCTTTCTTTTTCAAAACCTGCCAATATATTTGCCACCTTTTTTTAACAATTAGATTATCATTTTGCCATTCATTTGGGGCTTTAAATCACATAGAATTTCTAAGGCCTATTTGCAGAAGCCGAAAGAGTTAGGTGGTTTAGCACTCCCTGGTTTCTATCATTATTATTGGGCTGCTAATGCAAGAGCTATGATGTTCTGGCGGATTACCGATCAAGCTGCTGATAATTTGATGGATACAGACCCAAAGTGGCTGTATATTGAGGCTAGGTCAGTTTTTGGATGCTCCCTTGCTGCTATTCTTTTTTCTTATCCTGTATCTTTAAAGAAATTAAAATGTAAGAATTCTGTTGTGCTCAATTCCATCAGAATTTTAAAACAAATGATGACCGCGTTGAATATTATGAGTCCTTCTGTGTGCTTCCCCTTTCCAATAATCCAAATTTTTTGCCCGGCCTGTCGGATAAGGTATTTTCACTGTGGAGAGGCAAAGGACTAACCACTGTCAAGGACTTTTATACAGGTGAAAAATTTGCCACCTTTGAACACTTGTATAAAACCTTTGATCTTTCCCAATCACATTTTTTCCGATATTTACAAGTGCACCACTACATAAAACATTATTTTACTGAATTTCAGGATTTGCCTCAGGATCATTATATGTACGATCTTTTGGGCCAACCTCCTGTGGACAAACATTTGGTGACAATTTGTTTCTTTGTTTGTTTCTCATTCTGCAGTGTCTTCAGATCACCTCAAAGTAGCATGGGAAAATGATATCGGAATTAATATCTCAAATGAGATTTGGGAAGAGGGACTGAAACTAATTCATACCTGCTCTATTAACTCTCTGGAGTCAGGTAACGCGCCGGCGCGTTTTGTAGGATTTTTTTCATATTGCAGCAAAAGACTTAAAATACTCCATTTTTTGTCATAGAGACATAAGTAATATATCAATTGAAACTATAGAATATCTTTTTTATTTGTGTACACAGAGTAAAAACAAAATGTTGTGCTTTTTGCAAAATAAAGAAAACTAACATGATGCGTGATCTCTCATCTCCCTCTGAACGAACTCCAATCTGATAGTTCTCAGAAAATGAACTGTAACTTAGTGAATACTAATGACACAAAAATGAGACTTATGTCTAAAGAAACGTAGAAATGTCAGGTTTTAAATCGTCTAAGTCAAATTGAAAACAAATATTCTCTGTTTATGTAATCTGTATGAAAAGAGAGCCATGTCAGAAGTCCGTGATTCAGCTCATTATCCACTAATGCGGCCACGCCCACGGAGGGAGCGCTATTCAGAGGCAAATTCAATCAATACATGCAGACATAGTTTCAATCGTGTATTTATTATCTTGAAAAGTGTTTAGAAGACATGCCGTTAGTTCCTGGTTCCTATTCTTCTTTAGATGAATTTGTGGACTAAAGGTGCACAGAGCGCCCTCCGGCTGCAAGTATGAATTGAAAACACAGTATCCAGCAGTCATAGTGATGACAATAAATATTGAATAAATATTACTCCTCTGTACAGAAAATTGACAAACATGAGAATCCATCAATATTTCTCCAAATGTGCATGCTTTTAAGCTAAAAGCCTATATGAAATGCCATAGAGGTAACATAATTGTTCAGACACTTTGCATCACAGAAATACATTATATTTTAAAGTATATAATAGAATACCATTATTTTAAATTGTAATAATATTTCACAGTATTGCTGTTTTTTCTGTATGTTTGATTTATACCATGATGAGCTTTGAGACAATCAAAGAGGGTTTTTTTCACAGCCTACTTGACTGAAAGTGCTAATTATTATGCAGCTCATTAGAGCTTCTTTATGCAATTCTTTTGTCTTCTCAGGTGTAAATGATCCATTATTCATGATGATTCACGCCTCCAAGCATACTGTGTTTCTTGACAAAAAGTGTCTTACAAAAACTAAATCAATATATTGTTATAAATGAAAGAGTAGGCAGAATAATTTTTACATAATTTTGAAGCAAAAACTCTAGTCTACAACCTCCAATACCCAGAAGTCTTGTGAACACAGATTTAATATATTTTTTTGGTCTAATTTCAGTGACTTAGGTTTTTTGTTTTTTCAATAACCATCCATAAACATTATTCCTTCAAAAATACAAACTTGTACATACATGTTCCTCACATATTATGGTAGCCTAATTTATGCTGAATACAGTGTAATGACACGGTAACACTTTATAATAATGTTCAGTTGTAAGTCATTTATGAATTATTAGTTAATGATTAGCAAATCATTTACAAAACATGAATATACATTTATAAATGATTGATAAATGATATACTAATATTTTATGAATGTTTTATAAATTCAGTTATAAGTCATTTATAAATTATTTGTTAATTATGAACAAATAATTTACAAAACATGAATATACATTCATATATGATTAATAAGTGATATGCTAACATTTTATGAATGTTTTATTAGTTCAGTTATGAGACACTTATAAGTTATTAGTTAATGATGAACGAATCATTTACAAAACATTACAATGTACGTTCATAAATGATTAATACGTGTTATGCTAACAATTTACAAATGTGTTGTAAGTTCTCAATAAAATAAATCAAACAGATCATTAGTAGATGGTTTATAAGTTATTAGTTAAGACATTATTTATCACTTGTAATAACTGAAGTATTTATGACAAAATTGTTTTAGTATTATCTCAATAAACAATTGTTAATCATGAACAAATGTAGAACAAATCATTAGTAAATGATCAGTATATGATTTATTGATGAAGTTGTAAGCTGGTCTGTATACAAAAGCAAAAACATGCAGGTATGCTAAAGCACTATTTTTCAGAAGAGTAATTTATTTGTTTTGAAGTGGATGAACATTTATAAATGCCTTACAGTCAGGTGATTCCAGTGGAATATATCAAATCCTTTTACTCATAAACTAATAAATTATAAATGACTTATAGCCAAATTAATAAAACATTCATAAAATGTTAGTATATCACTTATTAATCATATATGAATGTATATTCATGTTTTGTAAATGATTTGTTCATAATTAACAAATAATTTATAAATGACTTATAACTGAATTTATAAAACATTCATAAAATATTAGTATATCACTTATCAATCATTTATAAATGTATATTCATGTTTTGTAAATGATTTGTTAATCATTAACTAATAATTCATAAATGACTTATAACTGAACGTTATTATAAAGTGTTACCGATGACGCTTGTGCCATTAATATGTTTATGAACAACTGAAAAAAGCAACAATGTCAGGGCATGTCAAAAATTCTCCAGGCCCCAAATCAGCCTCAGACTCCAGGGTTACTGCCAGATTACAACTTATACAGTTTAAAGTATTGCATAGGTTACACTATACCAAAACTAAACTCAATATAATTTACCCTTCAGTTTCCCCATTATGTGACAGATGTAAGAGCTCAGATGGCACGCATGCTCATACTTTTTGGTTTTGCCCTGAGATTTCTGAGTTTTGGAAGAATATTTTTCAGTGGTATTCAAATGTTTTTGGAGAAAATATCAGTCCAGACTTTGAATTAGCTTTGTTTGGGTGTTCTGACCCTAAACTAGCATTAACACATTCTCAGCAATTGTCTCTTATGTTTTGTATGGTCGTAGCTAAAAGGGTGATTTTGATGGAGTGGAAGTCCACTTTACCGCCCAGTTTTCATAAATAGTTGGCGGAGATGGTTGCTGCCCTCAAGCTCGAAAAGATTCATTTTTCCAGGATTGATGCTTTTAAAAAACTCAATAAAATCTGGGGCCCCTTCCTTAGGTATCTGTTTAAGAGTTGAATTTGCTTGTGCATTCATGTAAATGGATAGCTTCACTGATGTATTTCTTCACTCCATGTTTTGTTTGTTTATGTATGGTTTTGTCTAAGATGTTTTTTTTTTCATTGTATCTGGTGCCTGTTCGTGGGGGGTGGGGGGTGGTTCTCTTTTGTTTGTTTCCTTTTTTTGTGTGTATAGTATATTTATGTATACATTGAGATTTTCATCTGTTTTATAAAAACATGTTTATATAAAAACTGTTATAAATAAAATTTAAAAAAAATAGAAAACCATTATTTTAAATTGTAATATTTCACAGTATTGCCGTTTTTTTCTGTATTTTTGACATACAGCATAATGAGCAGGAGACTTCTTTTAAAAACATTATAATAATAATGCATCCAATCTTTTGACTGGTACTGCAATTTAAACTATAATAGGCCTATACAAAATTTTCACACGATGTGCAATAATATGTGCATGCATAAGATCACAAAAAAAAAAATGTTGACAAGAGTGGGCATTATATTAATGTTAACAATAGCTGATATGATCCTGTTATCGACATGTTCACAGAGGGTTTTTTCACATAGCCTACCTGACTGAAAGAGCTCATTATGCTGGTCATTATGTAGGTCATTATCCAGATCTTTTGTCTTTTCAGGTGTTAATCACAGCATTATTCATGAAGATTCACACCTCCATGCATACTGTGTTTCTTGACAAAAAGTGTCTTACAAAATTTAAATCATTATATTGTTTCATATAGAACGAGTAGGCAGGATAATATTTACATAATTTTGAAGCAGAAACTCTAGTCTACAACCTCCAATACCAAGAAGTCTTGTGAACACACATTTTGTATTTATTTTGTGGCCTTATTTTAGTGACTTAAAAGGATAGTTCACCCAAAACTGAAAATTGTATGTGTATCTGCTTACCCCCAGGGCACCCAAGATGTAGGTGACTTTGTTTCTTCAGTAAAACACAAATGGTCATTTTTAACTCCAACCGTTGCAATTTGTCACTCATATAATGCATGTCAATGGGAACACAATCTATAAGTAAAAAAAAAACATGCACAGATCCTGCGGCTCGTGACGACACATTGATGTCCAAAGACACGAAACGATCAGTTTGTGAGAGAAACTGAATAATATTTATATAATTTTTTACCTCTATTCACAAAAAAATAGAGGTAACACCACTATGTCCAACTGCCTTGAGGTGTGTACACGCTCTGGCATAGTTTAACCCTCAGGGGTCTGAGGATTTTTGGGGCCCTGGAGAAGTTTTGACATGCCCTGACATTTGTGCTTTTTCAGTTGTTCATAAACATATAAATGACAAAAGTGTCATTACACTGTAACAGTGTATTCAGCACAAACTAGGCTACCATAATATGTGAGGAACATGTATGTACAAGTTTGTGTTTTTGAAGGAAAAATGTTTATGCGTGGTTATTGAAAAAACAAAAAACTTGAGTCAATGAAATAAAGCCAAAAAAATATTAAATCTATGTTCACAAGACTTCTGGGTATTGGAGGTTGTAGACTAGAGTTTTTGCTTCAAAATGAGGTAAAAATTATGCTGCCTGCTTGTTCATATAAAACAATAGATTTAAATTTTCTAAAACATCACTGAGATGATGTATACATGTATTGTATACATGAATTTGCCTCTGAATAGCGACCGCTCCGTGGGCGTGGCCGCATTAGCGGATAATGATCTGAATCACGGGCGTCTGACATGTGTCTTTTTTCATACAGATTACATAAACACAGAAGGTTTGTTTTAGATTTGACTTGCACGATTTAAAACCTGACATTTCTACGTTTTTTTAGACATAAGTCTCATTTTTGTGTCATTAGTATTTACTAAGTTACAGTTCATTTTCTGAGAACCATCAGATTGGACTTTGTTCAGAGGGAGACGAGAGATCACGCATCATGTTAGTTTTCTTTATTTTGCATAAAGCACAACATTTTGTTTTTACTCTGAGTGTACACAAATAAAATATATTCTATAGTTTCATTTGATATATTACTTATGTCTCTATGACAAAAAATCACTAAGTATTTTAAGTCTGTTTTGCTGCAATGTGAAAAAAATCCTACAAAACGCGCCGGCGCGTTACCCGACTCCAGAGAGTTAAAGAACACCCAGATGTGAGGGGGGGGGCTTAAAGGGTGGCCACACACTTAGAACAGCTAACTTGTTGATAAGCAAGATCCCACAAACATGGAACTCGCTCAGAATGAACAGAGTTTAACTGGCAGATAAGACTGAAGAGTGCCCACATATTACAGTCTGCCTCAACACATTCCAACAAGCATGGTACTCAGTAAAAAATAATTTATACTCTTTAAGCAAGAGGAGTACAAACTTACACCATCATGCTCTGAAGGAGGTTCAAACAGGACCTATAAACTCTAAAGGAGCCAAATCTTAGAACCAAACTATCCAGTGTGGTTAACTACTTTAACTCAGACTGAGCTAATTTTATCCACACATTCCAACAAGCAGTGTACTTCGTAAAAACACTTTTTATGCTTTAAGCAAGAGTACAACAACCTTACGCCATCTTGCTCTGAAGGAGGCCCAAACAGAACCTGTGACTCTAGAAAGACACGTGGCGTCAGCTAGTGTCTAATCTCTAAGGGAGCCAAATCTGAGAACCAAACCATCCAGAGAGGTTAACTAGTTTAGCTCAACCTGTACTTAATTTTATCCACACATTCCACCAGGCAATGTACTCAGTAAAAACACTTTTTACTCTTTAAGCAAGGAGTACAACCTTACGCCATCATGCTCTGAGGGAGGTCCAAACAGGACCTGCAACTTCAGAATGACACGGGCGTCAACCTGTGGCAGTGCTAGCTTCCAAGTGAGCAAACTCTAATTAAAACATCTACCAACAAGCCTTGTAATGCAACAAGCTATTGTGCTCAGAAGGAGGCCCAAACGGAGCCTTCTACTTGAAACAACACGAGTGTCAGCTTGTGGCGGTGTTCAAGCTCTAAAGGAGCCATAATTGAAATCCAAATTATGTAGTGAGGTTAACTTTATTAAACTCAACCTGAGCTTATTCATTCAAACAGTGAATATACTCAGTAAAAACACTTTTTACCCTTACAGCAAGGGGAGTACAAACTACGACACCAAACTCTAAAGGAAGCCAAAGTCAGGCCTACTACTCCAGAACACATGGGTGCTATCTTGTGGCAGCATTAGAGTTTACTGAGCTCACAAAGTGTAGGGCAGGAATCAGAACATATTAAATCACAAAAACATTAAACAACAAGGGAGTATTATTAATCCAACCCTGAAAAATACAGGGTGGGTACTTCACATCAGAAATTCTCACCAAAAACAGATACAATCTGTACTGAACCCTAGGGAACAGGAGCTTTCATAAAAAGCTACAACCATATCACTCAAGCTTGAACATGGTTCAAGGGGTTCAGGGGAAAAACTGAAGTCAAAGTACCACAAGATAGTTCTGGGGGAGCGTGGCCACAGCAACAAAGTTTCTATTCACACAGTGAAAAGGGGCCTACACCAGACAACAGCACCAGGGAGACTTAGTAATTGCCGGCTACCTTAGCTGCTATCTATTTTGCACCTACACCGAAGGGACAATGGGCCTTGGCCTGACAACTCTAATAAGAGGAGGCCAGAACTAGGAAAAACTAAACTCACATAACTGGGGTAGTATAAAAAGGGCATAAATACTACTAGCAGACCACCTAAACCCTAGTTCTAGCCTAGGCCAACTATAGCTGTGGGCCTATTAGGCCAAAACATAAGCATAGATCTGTCGGGGGCTACGGACAACAGCCTCTACCAACGACTCTCAACCGAGAGGCGGCAAACTCTGAGAATACTATATTTCTACAATAAAGCTCTGAGGAGCAGAGCTCAACCCAAGCACACAATGTCAGGTGGCCTGTAAGGCCGACGCTAAACATAGATCTATCTGAAGTAGTGAAAGCTAATCTCAAAACTCTAGCATTAATCAGAGGAGAAAGCTAATTAACCAAAAAGTAGCTAACAGTGTGGCTTAGTTAAAGGCCACATCTGAATACATATAAACGGTAGCTTTATTGTCTTCAGTGAATTCTGCAAAGAATTAAGCCAACACATCCAAAAAACGGGAAAAACAAAGTACTACCCTTAATAATATATCGTTCAGCAAACCTAATGGAACTTCAGGGCCCTTAATCTGCATCCTATACGGGAAACCGAGGTTTATAAATATAAAGAGACCTACCAAGCCAATTTCAGCAGGCCTAACTGATATGCTTACAAACAGACATTGTGTGTAAGAAACACCCACCTGACCTGCTGCCGCGTATAGAGCGTTGGAGCCTACCTATATCACAAAATAGTTGCACTCATCTCATCAGTAGGCGGCGTGAACGCGAACCCATACTCACTCCATCAACATCAGTGAATTAACCTGCTGATGTTGATGTTTGCGAGCTGAATACAAGTCCTTTCATGCCCTCTCGATCTCAGTATGAAGATCAAGAAGGAATGGAAAGCTTATGGTGGCTGGAGGATTATGGCAAAAAAAAAAACGAACCGTCCGTGAGCGGTTTCTTTCATAACCTGCTCCAATGGCAGCTGCAGAGGCATGTTCCATAATCTCACACAGCTGTACATACGCAGGGCAGGGTGGCTTTGAGGATTCAAGAGGCTCACCATCTTCATCCTCATCAGCCATCTCCTGCTCTCTTGTTCAGCTTAGAACAAGAAGAGTAACTGCTGCTGAATCTAACAATGTCATAGACAACACATCATAATCACACAGCTCTCTCCCTTCAGCTATTGAAGGTTGCAGGGAATTTCACCCCTTCAACAAGCTCCATCTGAAAATGTGCAGTGCTAGCTTCCAAGTGAGCAAACTCTAGCTAAAACATCTAGCAACAAGCCTTGTAATACAACAAGCTATTGTGCTCTGAAGGAGGCCCAAACGGAGCCTTCTACTTCAAACAACATGAGTGTCAGCCTGTGGCAGTGTTCAAGCTTTAAGGGAGCCATATATAAAAACCAAACTATGTAGTGAGATTAGCTTTAATAAACTCAACCTGAGCTTATTCATTCAAACAGTGAATATACTCAGTTAAATGTTTTTTACCCTTTCAGCCATGGGAGTACAAACTACCACACCACACACCCCTTGATCTAGTCTCTACTCTGCCTCAGCAAAAGTAAGATCCGAACCATTAGGTGCAGCTGCCGGTCCTTCTCCTCTAGAGGAAAAGACCAGAAGAGAGTGGAGCATTTTACAAGTAAAACACACTCACAATAACAAACAGACAGATCTCACGAGAAATGCCTGTACATGCTCTTTTGTTCTCATAAAAGATGTTATAAGTTATGTGTGTGATCAGATGTCAGCACTATGGGACATGGACGCACACACTTCCTGAAACATTTGTCAGACATAATGTCTTACCTTAATACCAGTTTGATATTGCTTTCAAACAAAACAGTCCCTGAAGACGAAAAGATACTGACTGGTTCTCTAGGCGCTCCTTATATACTTTGCACAATGATGATGTCATTGGCTGTCGCCGGCCAATAAGATTGTCATGATTTGACATTGTTTTCAGACACCAGCACATGAGGAGGCACTCTCCAATACGTTTTCGAATACAGAGTTGAATTCCCTTTCGAAAGGGAACTCCTATTTGGAGTATTTTGTCAAAATTATTGATAAAATATGCCATTTCTAATCATTTAAAAAAAAAAAAAATTTGATTTCTGGAAATCATCTCGCTCGATGCCTCGCAACCCTTCGGGGGGTACCGACCCCCATTTTGGGATCCACTGTATTAGAGGTAAAAAATTATATAAATACTGTTCGGTTTCTCGCACAAACCGATCGTTTCGTGTCTTAGGACATCAATGTGTCGTCACGAGCCGCAGGGTTTAATTTGGATTTGTCTGTGCATGTTTTTTAACTCTTATTGATAGAGTTCCCATTTACATGCATTATACAACTGACAGACCGCAACGGTTGGAGTTAAAAATCATCATTTGTGTTCTACTGAAGAAACAAAGTCACCAACATCTTGAATGCGCTGGGGGTAAGCAGATAAACATCAAATTTTCATTTTTGGGTGAACTATCCCTTTAAGTTTTTTTGTTTTTCCATGGTTTTGCACCATGCATAAACATTATTGTCACAGAGACGAACTCCGTGGTTCCCTCTTCTGGCCACCGGAGGGAGCCATCACCTGAATACTGACACACACACACACACTCGCACTACATTTCCCATAAGCCCGTACCTTGGACTGATTGCACCTGCAGCTGAACCGCATTACCCAGACTATAAAGGACTGCCATACACACCAGCACACAGTGAAGTCTTGTTTTGCCGTGGTGAACATTTCTGAGCGTTATTTATCCTGTCCGACTGCCTGCTGTTGATCCTGCTGTATCCCGTTACCGATCCTTTGCTGCCTGCCTCTGACCCTTGCCTGTTACCTTGATCTGTGAGTGATATCTGCCTGTCTTGACCTACTGCCTGTTATCTGACCACGCTTCTGCCTGTCCCCATTGTTCCTGTCTGCTCCTGTCTGACCCTGCCTGTATGACCACGATCTTATCTAATAAAAGCATGCAAATGGATCCCTGCCAGAGTGAAGAGTCGTTACAATTATTCCTTCAAAAATACAAACGTACATGCATGTTCCTCGCATATTATTGTAGCCTAGTTTGTGCTGAATACAGTGTAATGACACCTTTTCCATTAATATTTTTATGAACAACTGAAAAACGCACAAATGTCAGGGCATGTCAAAATTTCTCCAGGACCCCAAACATTTTTTTTTTTTTTTTAGCTGACGCTTTTCTCCAAAGCACTTTTCTACATCTGTGACAATCTCTTGGGGGGGGGTTCCTCAGGGATCAATTCTTGGTACAACTTTGTTTTCTTTATAAATGTTACCCTTGGTGTCATTACAATATAAATAATTTAAATGCTGATGATCTACAACTGTACTTTCCTTTGGAGTGTGATACATCTTCTGATAATTTTTTTAAGTGCTTGACTGAGGTAAAGGGATGGCTAGCAAATAATTTTTTACAACTAAATGAGGATAAGAATTTATTATATTTGGGAATAAACAGATTGGTAATGACCTTGTTGAAAGTTACTGAATTTTTGATTATGAAATTCGCTTTGATCGTCAAGTTAACAGTGTTGTGAAAACATCTTTCTTTCAGTTAAGAAAATTGTCCACACTGAAACCTATCCTTTCAAATAAGGACTTGGAGATAGTTATGCATGCCTTTATTTACACATGGCTGGATTATTGTAATGCTCTTTATTTGGGCATAAGTGAATCCCTGGTTGCTCATCTTCAGTATGTTCAAAATGCTGCAGCGAGAATCTTAAAAAACACCAGAAAACGACATCATATAACACCTGTATTGATATCTATTCACTGGTTACCTGTAAAATATAGAATACAATACAAGGTGTTACTGTTTGTCTATAAAAGCATTGCATGATCAGGCTCCTGAGTATTTAAAAGATTTGCTAATTCCTTACCAGTCTCAACACCATCTGCGCTCCTCTCAGAGTATGCTATAATATGCTCTAGTGTTCTGTGCTGGTCCTTTGTTACTGGTGGACAACTGACACTCTGCTTGAGACCAGCAGACGCCATGTCATGACCCCAAAAGGACATCCAGTTCCTAAATCCAGGGTCCCCTCGTCAGCATCTTGACGAATGGAGATATGCTTCTGACTATCTGTCCATGTGTGGAAGATTACCAAATTTGTCTATTTTTCTTGGCCAATCAGAATCATTCAACCTGAAGTAATGATGTAGTTAGTTGACTCTGTCAGAGTATAATAGTTATGGAAATGTGAATGTATGCAGAGCGGCCTACGAACTCCTTGAGAGACTTGAAGCTGGCTTCTGCTGATGAAACTGCAAACTATTCAGTAAAATTTCCTTCAATTAATTAATTTTTTTATTTAAAAAAAATGTTCTTTGTTCAACATATCTGGTCTTTTGGGTCTTTAACTTCAAAATTCCCCTACAGTAGACTCTCTTTTGGGTTCTAGACCTGAAGCTCCCTGATTCCAGACACTGAGAGAATACAGATATAATTCTTCATTTAGTTCAGCCTGCTGATTCCTTTAGTCTGTTGTGTCTAATACTGGACTGTATTTCACCTGGGGTCAGAGATCACTGCTTCATCACTGAAAAAAAAAAGGAGGGTGCATTGTTGTGTCACTCTTCAGAGACACGAACCTGGGGTCTAGTGATGAAGCTCTCTGTCTTCTCCTCTTCATCCTCCTCCACAAGTTCCTGATAAAAACATAGAAAGAATTCTTCATTTAGTTCAGTCTGCCGTTTCATTTATTATGAGTCAGTCTGTTGTTTCAAACACTGGTTTTCATCTCACCTGGGGTCAGAGGTCACTGGTCCAGCACTAAAGTCAGAAAGAGGACTCATGGAACTGTTACTCTTCATAGACACAAAACTGCGGTCTGGAGATGAAGCTCTCTGACTCCTCCGCCTCCTCAAGAACCTGATAAACACACAAAAATATTTCTTCATTTAGTTCAGCCTGCTGATTCATTTATTATGAGTCAGTCTGTTGTCTTTAATACTGGATTATATCTCACCTGGGGTCAGAGGTCACTGGTTTATCAATGAAACTATGAGGAAGATCCATGGATCTTTTACTCTTCGTAGACTCTCTTTTGGGTTCTACACCTGAAGCTCCCTGACTCCAGAAACTGAGAGAATACAGATATAATTCTTCATTTAGTTCAGCCTGCTGATTCCTTTATGAGTCAGTCTGTTGTCTTTAATACTGGTTTTCATCTCACCTGGGGTCAGAGGTCACTGGTTCATCACTGAATAAAGGAGGAGGATGCAGTGATCGGTCATAACTGCGGTCTGGAGATGAAGCTCTCTGACTCCTCCACCTCCTCAAGAACCTGAACCTGATAAACACACAAAAATATTTCTTCCTTTAGTTCAGTCTGCCGTTTCATTTATTATGAGTCAGTCTGTTGTTTCAAACACTGGTTTTCATCTCACCTAGGGTCAGAGGTCACTGGTCCAGCACTAAAGTCAGAAAGAGGACTCATGGAACTGTTACTCTTCAAAGACACAAAACTGCGGTCTGGAGATGAAGCTCTCTGACTCCTCCACCTCCTCAAGAACCTGATAAACACACAAAAATATTTCTTCATTTAGTTCAGCCTGCTGATTCATTTATTATGAGTCAGTCTGTTGTTTCAAACACTGGATTATATCTCACCTGGGGTCAGAGGCCACTGTTTCATCAGTGAAGTCAGGACATTTAGGCAATGATCTGGAGCTGTTCCGAGACACATAGCTGGATTTTGAAGATGAAGATCTCTCACTGCCCTCTCTGTTCTGCATAATGAGAAACTAATACAAGGCCTGTATAAGGAAACACAAAACACAAATAGCACAAGACGATCTAAAAATTTCTAAAATTATTTATTTGACATTATACTTTAAAAAACACAGAGAATTTATAGAATTGCTTCAATCACAGTCTGGATGTGTATGGAAACATGATGCCTGTTCCTTTAACAGAAAGAGATGAGTTTAAGCTGTTGTTAAAACTACAAGCTTGTACTGCATTTTTTTAATCCTAACTCACAAAGAGTTGGGTCAACAGAGGAGCCTCAGACAGAGATATTGATACACTGTTATAAATATTGTAGCATACTATGCTGTTCTCAGCTCCAGTTTTGCAATTTAGCGACCTCTAGTGGTGACATGTCTATATTTAAGCAGAGCATGTGCTGTTCAGCCATTTTGTGTGAGATGTTTGAGAGTGCACACAGGCGATACCAATCTCCATCTTTACTTCATTTACTCTTGGAAACGGCATTGTCTGTAAGTGTTTTTTAAATGAATGTTTTTTTTTGTGTGTTTTTGTTAGATCGTGGTTTTGTATTTGGAGATGTTAGTTGTGTGTACATGTGTATATACAAGACTATCAAGTACTCTTTATCTTGTTGGATTCATGTTGTAATCTAGGATTCATTGTCAAGAATCTTTCAATTATGTATTTTAAAAGTTGTGTGAACATTTGCATACCTAGGGAAATGAAAGCTTTGTGCCTTGTAATGTTGTTTATGCTATTGCTATGTATGCTGTGCTATTTATTATTACATGTTGCTTATGCTTATCTATACTTCTACTGTTGTCTTTTGCAGTTTTACACCGCTTCCATTAAATTACACTGGGATTCAGTTCTGTCTCAAGTCTTTTTTGGAGGAGTGTTTAGCTTGCTGCATAGCTATGTCTGCCTACACATAGTGAGGGCAGTAAACATACTTTAGTTTTTACTACAGTAAACTGTAGTGTATATTATAGAATAATATACCCTATTGTAGTCCGTTCTTATTACTGGGAGATACAAGGGTCCATGGAGAAAGTGTAAATGCTAACTTGAATCATGTGTGCCTTGATAACCATATCACATTGCAGCCTTGACGTCATTGAATTATGTTCAGAATCGAGCAAGAGTCAATCACTGTTTGCAGATGACAAGTGCCGTAAACTGAATCCTACCTTTTGCAAAATTGTCTCGACTTCTCTAATAATTTTTCTGGTGTAGACACAATCTATTAAATCAATCCAAAACAAATGTTTAAGAGCAAACATGTTGAAGACAGGGATGCAAACACACCTGGGGTGAAAAAGGTGAGAAAGATGGGGTGGGGGCATACCTAAAGTGATATGCGAAACGCCATGTCTTTTAAATAAGAAAACATTTCAGAATCCTGGATTATAATGCATCATGATTGTCCCAAAGTCTTGTTGATGTGCATAAAGACTTCATCCAAGTCTTTAAGATTGTACATGTTAATATTAGAAACAGTACTAATAGTATAAGTTAGATGCCAAATATTTTATATATTCTTTTAAGCATAATTTATGATTCTGGATAATATGGATTTGAAATTTTACAATGACTCTGAAAACAAAGCATAGACAACTAAACAAAATAACATGTAATTCATTCATTCAAAATGTTATAAAAAATATGATTTTAAATGAATTAATTGTATTAAATTAATGAAGACTTTTCATCCAGAGTTTTTGAACAATCTCCATCAAACACATTTTAATAGTCACTGGTCGCCACCTATTGGCAATAACAAATATTTATTTGAATGAAGCGTAACATTAGTTTCAAAGG
Organism: Anabarilius grahami; assembly: GCA_003731715.1. Lineage (NCBI taxonomy): Eukaryota > Metazoa > Chordata > Actinopteri > Cypriniformes > Xenocyprididae > Anabarilius > Anabarilius grahami. Next base: position 31,931 of record RJVU01004672.1, on the reverse strand, counting down.
TCATTTATGCATTTTAATCGCTGCTGCAACATCAGTGTTTATATCTGGCCAGGGTCTGCTAAAATTTGGCATCATTGTTGCAATGTGGCTCTTTCCTTTGTACACTGCGGTTAGTAACCCCACAAAACTGTGTTTCTTGGGTCAGCGCTATTTTGCCTGGCAAGGACAGACTGATATATCTTCTACAAGATATATCAGTCTGGTCAGTCCGCCCTCCTTCGCGATTCGAGTCAACTCCAAAACGTACCGTGCGAAAGTCCCTTCAATATCAACAAAGATTGCGCACGCGAGACCCGAGAGTTTGCTCTATTCAGCCGTGAATTCAGTTTTAAATGATCAAAAACACATTATTTACTTTTCGCTGTTGACTCTCTTTGTCGCTTTGCTAACGTCATATCCGCCCTTCTCTGATTGGTTTACTCCACTTCCTGTTTGCTCGGATTTGCTCCGCCCTAGAAATCGAATTGATTCAATAGCCGACCAGACTCATCCGCTGGTACAGTGGCGAGGCTGGATTTTCCAGGCAAAGCGCTATTACCCTTGGTTTTTACCCACATTTTACAGGTCTTCATTTTAAACCCTGTCATTATGAAATTGCACAGAACGTATTATGTGTAAAAGCAAACTACTTACCGATAATTACATTATGACAATAAGTTGTATTAATTAGCAAAATGGCAATATTAGTAGCATTATACAAGTTGTATTTGGAATAATAAAAAACATGTTTTAATTCAGTGGAAATAACAAAAACGTAGTTAGGAGTAACAAGATGGAAAAAGTGAGGAGGAGACACGTGCTTTCCAATGAAAATATAATGTATTGGAGTTAAAGGATGACATGGAGTTGATAAAATGATAAAAGCTTGATTGTCAAGATGTTCTTTTTGTAACCGACCTGGTAAGAAATTTAATAATTTCTTCCACTGTACAAATCAGTGACCCTAATTCTGTGCAAGCAGGGGCTCACAGGCGATGCGTAATATCATTGCTCCTGCTGCACTCATGGTACGGCAGCAAAGTTCCTTGATTATTACGCCGGAATGAGAGTATAATTCCTAGCCATATCGGCCTAGAAAATCACAACTTTCCATTTTCCGTCGGTCTTAGTACACGACGTAACTACAGAGGAGTCAAGTTCTAAATAGGAAAAATATCAAAACTCTTTAGTCATTTTTGAGCGAGATGCTAACGGTCTAATCAGATTCGACCCGGAGATCGGCTGAATGGATTCGAAAACGGTAAAACCCAAAAGTGGAGTGTTCCTTTAAATTTGATAATTTAATATAATCAACTCACATCCTGCAACATTATATAGCATCATATTGGCTACAACTAGACGGGAAATATCAGATGAAATTTTTTTTTCCCCCAAACATCAGATCTTTATTTTGCATTGCAAAGAAGCAGAGATCTCCAAACTGCGTGCGCACTTCATTTACGAGGTGGGCGAATTTATGAGGTTTGACTGACAGTTTGAGGATCCAATGAAGTTACGAGGTTTTGTCACAAGCGGCACACTTGATAACCTGTCACGGGCACACTGGTGCTTTTGTACGGTTGAATGAACTCTACAATTGTTTATTTCCTACTGTCATTTTAAAGGCTATTGTTGTTAATTTGTTGTTCAATAAATATTTCATAAAAATATGTTGTATTTGGTAATGAGAAAGGGTCCATTAGTGCATAATATGGATTGAGTGAAAGTTACATTAATACGCCATTAGAAAGTGGAAACACTTTACGGGTGAATAAGTCAGTCAGTCATAAGAGACTTTTAAATTGAAAGGAACTTTTGCAAAGGAAGTTGTTTTTGCACTGTTTGTTTGTTTATTAAGTGTTTACGCCATGTTAGCATCATGGCTATTTACATGACAAACAAAAAGGTCAGTATCAATAAAATTTACATTATTATATAAAACATTTCAACTTAACATAAGATAGAAAATCTAAAACGCATTCAGGTGAAACATTTTGAAATATTCCATGCAAGCATTGTTTTAGAGCTGTATGTTATGGAAAATTCTCATAGCTGTAAAAAGGACAAATACAAAGATCGCTTTCCTCAGTGGACATTCAAACAGTCTTTTATAATGGATATATATAAGAATGAATGTTATTTCAGACACCTCTGACATCTCTCCCTCTCTCTAATACTGTACAAAATTCAATGAGTTTCAATGAAGCGACTCAACGTTCCTTCGTTACTAGTTCTAAAGTGACGTTTTAGAGTTAGTAACGGAGGCTTGGTCCAACTGTCAACTTGAGATTTGAATCCATGGCGGAAGGAAGTAGTGCTGCACAAAAGAGGGTTTTAAAGACACTCCGTTGTTATTCTTAATTGTTTACACACTCGTGCTGACAAACTGTTGTATAAACGCAATATCACACTCGTAGCCGAGCGATATGGCTGTATAGAGGGTATGCATCGACATCACTTTCCCGCAGGAACGCGCTCCCTCAGCTGGACTGAGTGGCAAAAGAACCTGCTGCATGACTGGATTTAATAGAGGAAACTGCTTAAACGCGAGTAAAACAAACAAATTACACTAAAGGTTGGACTCGAAAGTGTTCCTTACAACTTGTCAAATAAACCTAATCCATGGATATTGACATGCAGCCAGGAATTGTGTTTCCTGGCATTTATATGTGCCTGATTTCGACGGCGGGGAAACACATAAAGCAAATCTGCCTGTGAATATTTTATATAACTACAATATAGGAAGGTTTAAATCCACGCAATCACTTATATCAATGTTATATCGTCATATTGTCCAGCCCTAAAACTTGTATAGTTTTTGTCAGTGTTTATTTAAAAACACCCAATTATGCAGAATATAAGATGGAAAATATTTAATTGATTAGTTGTGAACACAATATATAATACAATATATACGGTATGATTGTATGAAAGGTAGTGCAGATGATGCAATAATCATGTATGCGCATCTTTGACGCATATTGATGCGCTCCAACTCTCCCTGAGCGCACGCGACGACCACGGGCAGCGCTCTGTTGCGCGCAGATTCAATAAAGACGGAGAAGCGAGTGCATAACATGGGACTGCGCTACTGAGAGAATTCACCGTGTTCTGAGAGTTTTATACTTATATTGTGTGAGTCAATGCTGCATAGTAAGTGTTTCTATCTTCATCTGTTTGTTAATAATTAAGAAAATCATTTTGGTGTGTTTATTTAGATATTAATCGCTAATGTCTGACTGACGCGATGCTAGAGTTACTGTGGCAATCCCCTTGTTTATCTTCATTAATCTCGGTGTATATTTACATGTTATGCCTCTAATGCTATATTATTTGTATGGGGATATATATATATTGTTTGATACTTGGAATCCTTTGAGCAGTTATATTCAGTATAATCTGTTGCACGTGTATTACTGCCAGTCACGTTTATGTACACGTGACACCCCCCTAGCGGCAGTTTGTATGCTTCCGACTGTGTTAATAGTGTGAATTTCATCTGTTACTGTTCAGTTATCAGAATGAATTTATCTGGATATTTATTTAATAATGCTGTTATTCATAATTGTTATTTTGTTTGTTTCAGAACCACACGCATGTATATAAGTATATACATATTGAAAGACTGTATGCCCATGCCTACTGCAACAGTTTATTAAACACCCTCAATTCAGTTAATGGTCTGGTTCCTGTGTTCTGACCGACACCCGGGAGCGATTGCCATACCACATTAGATCCAGCAATAGAACTCAAATACAGTCCTTTTAAGTCTTCCCAACAATTGTGGTCCTTCGAGCCGGATGTGTGGCAGTTTCTTTTAAAAGATGGATGATAGAGCTTCAACCAGACCTAAGCGTCAGACTTATCCACCACGTCATTATGATGAGTATGAGATGAGTATGAGATGGGGTATGTGCTTCCACCACGATATTCGTCTGAATCAAGGATCAGTAGGCATGGGCAAGAAGAGGAGTTATATTCTCCAGAGGAGGGAGCAGCCAAGATGACACCCTCCCCATTGAGTGACCATCAGACACCGAGAGGTTATACAGAGGAAGACCCATATGCTGAAACGAGACACCGCAGATACAGACCTGGTCCCGAGAGTCAGCTAGCTGATCAGTACCAAAAGATAATACATGCTGAGAAAAGTAGAGAATTTACTCCACACCTTTGGTCTACAACACAGCGAAGTCTGCCTCAAGCATCCCAAACGGATCCTTTGCATAGAAGAGAAGAGCAGTTGAGTGCCACCTTAGCAGAGATCCGAGAGACCAGATCAGAATTAAAGTTACTCGCTGAGACGGTGCGCAGTCTTCAACAGACCCCTCAACCAGCTATAACACGCTCTCAGTCCAGTACATCTGACCCACTTATGCCTGCTCAAACCACATTATCCCCTCTAGACTATGGATTCGTGCCTCCTCCCTGTGCAGAGCTGGTCAGCGGTGAAGAAATCAGTGAATGTGACGAAGTAGACTGGCCTGACCCTCCCCCCTGGCCAGAGCCAGAGGAGCCACAGCCTATTAGTGATGCACCTATAGTTGACCTTCTGGAGAAGATGATGAGTGAGCTTCAAGTATTAAAGCAAGCTGCTTTTCATCCAAGTAGAACCCTTACAGCCCCAACAGTGAGCTTTCTTGTCAGAGACTTCAGTCCTTCAGTCCCCCAGAAAAGCAGGATGCTTTCGGGCCATTCAAGTCAACGACAAAGCCTTCATCCTCAGCCACCTCCCAGAGCCGGTTCAGCTTATACATCAGAGCAGTACGAGAGTTACCTTCAGGGTGAGCATGGAGCAACCTCACAGCCATACCTGCCGAGGAGGGCCCAGCAGAGACCCCCAATCGATCTTCAGCACCATACCGTCCCACGCTCTGAGCCGACATACCGAGGACCAATGCCAACGATACCCTATTTCAGTCACAGAGACCCCAGCGAGTTTGCTAGATTAAAGATCGCATTGGAGAATCTACTGCCCCCAGATGAGACGGAGCTGTTTAAATTCCAAATCCTAGTGGATCACTTGAAGTTGGAAGAGGCAAGGCTAATAGCAGATTTGTATCTGAACTCCCCCACACCTTACAGCGATACCATGTCAGCTCTAAATCAGAAGTTTGGCCAGCCCTATCAGATGGCATTGAACAAAATAGCCAGTGTTATGGACTCTCCTGATATTCGACGGGGTGATCAAGCTGCTTTTGAGAGGTTCGCCCTACAGATCCAAGCACTCGTAGGCATGCTTAAATCCCTTGGTCCCCCCAGAGAGATAGAGCTACAATGTGGATCTCACGTAGCACGCCTGTTGAGTAAGTTACCGACCGAGATGAGAGCTGAATTCAGGCGCAGCAAGTTCCATCATCCAGGAACAACATATACTCTGACTGATCTCTCTGAGTGGCTGCAATATGAGTCCTGGTGCCAGGAATATGACGGTTTGTCACCAGTGAAGACCACCAAGGAGAGACAAGCGCCTAAATGGGAGTCTCGCCCGAAGAAGTGGACCACCACCGTATTGCATGGAGCCAACGAGGTGATGGAGAGAGAAGTTTCACCAGTGCATTTGAATCCCCCTACCAAAACCAGAGTTAAGCCATACTGCCCATTCTGTAACAACTCTGATCACTTCTTGAGCCAATGCACAGAGGTTGTAAAGCTGACTAGAGACCAGTTATCAGAGTGGATCCGTACCAACAGAAGGTGCTGGCGATGTGCTAGATCCCACCAAGCTGCACAGTGCAATCTGCGGAAACCTTGCAGCATTTGTCAAGGGAAACACTTACCAGTGCTGCATGAAGTTAATTCTAGGACATCCAAGACTATAGTCAAGTCAACCAAAGAGGAGAGCTGTCTAGTGAATACGCCCTCTGAAGTGCTGTATGTGGACAGACCAGTGGATGGCAGTCGTGTGCTATTAAAAGTTATTAAAGTACTACTCCACCATGGCAAGCGCACCTTGAGCACCTATGCTGTCTTGGATGATGGCTCAGAACGGACTATGCTCTTACCGGCTGCAGCACATCACTTGGGCCTTCGAGGGGATCCAGAAGACCTTGCCCTGCGGACAATACGACAGGACATTCAAGTCCTTCACGGGTCCATGGTGTCATTCCGTATTTCACCTGCCGATAAGCCTCAGCACAGCTTCCTCATCACCGGTGCCTTCACCGCAGAACAGCTTGGACTTGCACTCCATACTTACCCCATAGACAAACTGCAGAAGAAGTACAAGCACCTTCTGGGCCTCCCTATACAGGCATTCGAGCAGGTGCAGCCCTTGCTCCTCATTGGAGCTGATCACCCTCACTTGATTACTCCCATTAAGCCAGTGAGGTTAGGACCCCCAGGAGGACCTGCAGCCCTGAAGACACGGTTAGGATGGACATTACAGGGTCCAACTAGATTTGTCGAGCAGTCCATTCCCCCAACAGCAGTGCTTATTGACCTCCACTATTCCCCAAATGTCAGAGCTCTTCAGGAACGTTGAGAAACTGTGGCAAGTTGACGTACTTCCCTTCAGGAATGAGAAAGAGGTTACCAGGTCCCGACAAGACCAAGAGGCCCTTCATATGCTTGAATTAAAGACCATCCGAGTTGAGGTAGATGGAGTCTTGCGTTACGCCACCCCTCTGCTTAGACGCAAAGATATGCCACATTTCCAAGCCTCAAAGGAAATGGTAATGCCCAGCCTCCGGAACACTGAACGGTGTCTTGCTAAAGATCCAGAGCAAGCCAAAGCGTACAAAGCTGAAATTCTGAAATTGACCCAGGCAGGCACGGTCAAGAAGTTGAGCTCCAATGAAGTGACACAGTCAGGGGAATCATGGTATATCCCACATCACATGGTGGCCCACAACAATAAGAATCGCATCGTGTTCAACTGTTCTTATCAGTACCGAGGTCTGAACCTAAATGAGTGGCTGTTACCTGGACCCACATTAGGACCCTCACTCCTAGGTGTGCTGTTACGGTTCCGGGAACATACTGTAGCCATAAGTGGTGACGTGAAAGCTATGTTCCACCAGGTTCGCCTGCTGCCTGAAGATTGTCCCCTTCTAAGATTTGTCTGGCGTGACATGGAGGGAGACCGAACTCCATCAGTATTTGAGTGGCAAGTCCTGCCTTTCGGTACCACGTGTAGCCCGTGCTGTGCCACTTACGCCATGCAGCACCACGTCATCAGTCACAGCCAGCCAGAGGACGACGTGAGGTTTTCCATTGAGAGAAGCTTCTATGTTGATAATTGTCTCCAAAGCCTCTCCTCATCTGACCAAGCCAGAACACTGGTAGATAAGCTAAGGGAGACTTTAGCTTCTGGTGGATTTGAACTCCGCCAATGGGCCAGCAATAAGCCAGAGGTTATCAGCCACCTACCCAAAGAAGCCCGATCAGACAGTCTGGAACTCTGGCTTGCTCATGACCGAATAGATAATCCTGAGTCTGCTCTGGGCCTCCGCTGGCACTGTTCTACCGATACACTGAGGTACAAACATCGACCAGTGAATTATGATGCTCCCACCATGCGAAACATCTATAAGGTCTTAGCCAGCCAGTACGACCCTCTCGGGTTCATCCTGCCATACACCACCCGTGCCAAAATACTAGTGAGACAGCTTTGGGACAAACACAGAGACTGGGACGATCCCCTACTGCCCCATGATTTGCTACAAGCCTGGAGAGACTGGGAAGGAGAGTTACAAGTCCTGCCAAGAATCACCTTCCCCCGAGCATACGTACCTCCTGCCATGGATGAGAGAAGCATTACTCGGGAAATGCATGTGTTTTGCGATGCCTCAGAGCAAGCCTATGGAGCTGTCGCTTACCTGAGGACGGTAGACAGTCAAAGTCAGGTTTATCTCTCCTTTGTAGTAGCCCGTTCAAGAATCGCACCTAAACGACTGCACTCAATGCCCAGATTGGAGCTATGTGCTGCCCTCACAGGAGCTCAACTCACTAGATTGCTGGAGCAAGAGCTTACTCTGCCAATCAGCCAGACTACCCTCTGGACTGACTCAACCACAGTCTTATCCTGGCTACAATCTGAGTCGTGTCGATTTAAAGTCTTTGTTGGCACCCGAGTGGCAGAAATTCAGGAGCTCACCGATCGACTTTCATGGAGATATGTTGACTCTGCAAACAATCCTGCGGATGACCTCACCAGAGGTAAGCAGCTAAAAGAACTGGCTAAGCCTAACCGGTGGTGTCATGGACCACCCTTTCTCTTTGAAAGCCAAGACAAATGGCCTACCACGCCAGCAACAGTAGTGGACGAGTCTCATTCAGAAATTCGCAAGTCTGTATTCTGTGGAGTCGCAACGACCATGCCTGATAAGACACCTCACCTAGCAGATGTGCATCAATACACCACTTGGAAGGAACTTCTACAGGCCACAGTGCAGATGCTTCAGGGGGCGGCAGGTCAGAGTAGAACCCCTAATGCTGACGACTACCGGAAAGCCGAGATTCTTATCCTGAGAGGGGCACAACAGGATAGCTTTGCAGAGGAGTTCAGACTATTGCGAAATGGGAAACCAGTCCCACGAAATAGCCGTTTACTTACACTGTCTCCAGAGCTGGACAAGACTGAGGAACTCATTAAGGTCGGTGGAAGATTGCGCCGATCTGAAGACTTGGACCCAGCTGCTGTGCATCCCATCATCTTGGATCATCGCCACCCCACCACTAAGCTTCTGATTCAAGACTATGATTCCCGACTTTGCCATCCTGGCACAGAGAGAGTGTTTGCAGAGATCCGGCGCAAGTTTTGGATCTTACGAGGACGAGAAGCTGTTCGCCGATATCAGCATACTTGTACAGAGTGTCGTCGATGGAAAGCAAGCCCTCAAATCCCTAAGATGTCAGACCTACCAGTGGCTCGCCTACGCCTGTATAAGCCAGCATTCTACTCTACAGGGATGGACTGCTTCGGGCCCTTTATAGTAAAGGTGGGCAGGCGCACCGAAAAGAGGTGGGGAATTATCTTCAAGTGCCTTACAACAAGATGTGTACATCTTGAGATCCTCACCAATTTGGATACGGACTCCTTCTTGATGGCCTTGAGAAGGTTCATCGCCAGACGAGGGACACCAGCGGAGTTGTTCTCTGACCAAGGAACAAACTTCCGTGGAGGAGAAAGAGAGATTCGAGAGGCCCTTGCAGAATTGTCCCCAGAACTCCGACTTCAGCTCGCCAAACACAAGATAGAGTTTCATTTTAACCCACCTGGTGCACCCCACTTTGGCGGAGCGTGGGAAAGGGAAATTCGTTCTGTGAAAACTGCACTGTACAGGGTAGTAGGCAGTCAAGCTGTTACAGAGGAAGTTCTTCACACAGTTCTCCTGGAAGTGGAAGGCATGTTGAATGCTAAGCCATTGGGATATGTATCCTCCGACCCTAAAGACCTTGACCCGGTGACACCCAATGTTCTCCTGATGGGGCGGCGGGACGGATCCCTCCCTCAGGTGGTCTATCCTAAATCTGAACTCCTGAGTAGGCGCCGCTGGAGACATTCCCAAATTCTAGCCGACCAGTTTTGGTCTAGTTTCATTAAGAATTATCTCCCAAATCTGCAGTCCCGCCAGAAATGGTATGCCAACTCTACAGATATTACCCCAGGATCAGTGGTACTGATGATGGACCCACAACTGCCCAGAGCGTGCTGGCCTGTTGGTCGCGTCACCAAAGTTTACCCCAGTGCTGACGGACACATAAGGACAGTGGATGTAAGGATCAATGATAGAACCTACACTAGACCTGTAGCCAGGTTGATTGTTCTACCAGAGGTTCCTGATGAAGAGGAGAACTAAGCCCTTATACCTGTCCCTGAGTACTGAACTGAACATCTATTCAAGAACAAATGTGCTACACACATTTGGGGGCGGCTGTATGAAAGGTAGTGCAGATGATGCAATAATCATGTATGCGCATCTTTGACGCATATTGATGTGCTCCAACTCTCCCTGAGCGCACGCGACGACCACGGGCAGCGCTCTGTTGCGCGCAGATTCAATAAAGACGGAGAAGCGAGTGCATAACATGGGACTGCGCTACTGAGAGAATTCACCGTGTTCGGAGCGTTTTATACTTATATTGTGTGCGTCAATGCTGAATAGTAAGTGTTTCTATCTTCATCTGTTAGTTAATAATTAAGAAAATTATCTTGGTGTGTTATATTTAGATATTAATCGCTAATGTCTGACTGACGCGATGCTAGAGTTACTGTGGCAATCCCCTTGTTTATCTTCATTAATCTCGGTGTATATTTACATGTTATGCCTCTAATGCTATATTATTTGTATGGGGATTATATATATTGTTTGATACTTGGAATCCTTTGAGCAGTTATATTCAGTATAATCTGTTGCACGTGTATTACTGCAAGTCACGTTTATGTACACGTGACACCCCCCTAGCGGCAGTTTGTATGCTTCCGACTGTGTTAATAGTGTGAATTTCATCTGTTACTGTTCAGTTATCAGAATGAATGTATCTGGATATTTATTTAATAATGCTGCTATTCATAATTGTTATTTTGTTTGTTTCAGAACCACACGCATGTATATAAGTATATACATATTGAAAGACTGTATGCCCATGCCTACTGCAACAGTTTATTAAACACCCTCAATTCAGTTAATGGTCTGGTTCCTGTGTTCTGACCGACACCCGGGAGCGATTGCCATACCACATTAGATCCAGCAATAGAACTCAAATACAGTCCTTTTAAGTCTTCCCAACAATGATTTTACCTCAAAATCCAACTATTTGACACAAAATGATAACTGCAAATCCATGTTTCTCTGCTGGAGTCCAGCTGTTTCTGTGAATTGCAGTGATCCATTTGCTTCTTTTTTCTGTAGCTTTCGGCAGTCTTTAAATATATACCTCAGGTTTTGTGTCAAAGCTATCTGTTCAGTCAATCGCAAAGCTCTTTCCCGTTTTGGATGTGTTTTGTGTGTTTTTTGCGGCATTCACGCTGAAAACCAATGCTGCCGCTCAGTCTTTTGCATACTGTGATTACCTACAGATGAATCACAGCCCCGCTGGCTATGAGTGTGATATTGCTCATATATATATATATATATATATAAAAATAAAACAAGGTTGTGCTGTTGAGGCTCCGCAGCTTCTTGAGGAGAAATCAAAACAAATGAGTGCAGCACAAAGAAAACATGCTGCTTTAAAAATTCAAAATGTGGAGGTTTTTTATATTTATAACATATGGTACAGTTACGTAACATCACACGACCAAAAATGTGACACTACTTTTATACATTTAATAATAAGTTAAGTAAATTCAATACAAGTCAATAAAGTCAAATACATTTTAGATGCATTACTGACTGTTTTTGTTCTATTTCAGCAGTGAAAATAGTTCCAAACAAAGATCAGAGCAGAACCATAGTGCATCTCACACAGCGACACTCAGCTGCATTTTATAACTGAATGATTCAGCGTTTTGAACGATTCGGTTGAGTCAAAATATATTCATTATATTAATATATATAATGCTTGCACAAGTGACCAATTTACATGACAAGCACATGACAAGGCTTAATGTTGAACCCTGTATTTTGTATTGATATGCTCTCCTTTAGGCCTACAGAAAGATTTTATTGTCATCAGATGTAGCTTTGCACACTGCCAGCAGAATGATTTTGATCTGTATTTTAGTGTTCATAGCAGAGGGCTCTGTTGACTTATTTTTACAGTTTGTCAATTGATAAGATTTTGTAGGCTTTGCATACACATGTGCACAGAGCCCCCCACATAACAAATCCCAATTTAACCCCTGAATGTATGCATGTACGTATATATGCTGCAAAAAATCCTGTCGTTTGTTTTTTTTTTTTCATATCAGATACACTGTGTATGAAATAAAGTTTAATCTTCTATTTCAGGGAAAAAATGTATAAATTTAGCTTTCGTGATGTAAATCCGACAGATTATCTGAATCGCGGTGCAAACTCACGCGTTATATTAACTGGGTCATTCTACAGAAACGTCCACTTTTCTGTCCCTAGACTTTACAGAAATATTACACTTGAAAAACTTGAATTGTTTTTTAATATATTTTAATATGAAACAATGTTATTTGAACAATTAAACCTTCTTGAGCATCAATGTGGCAATATTTTTTTTTTAATTAATTATAATAATTCCAAACACCACAGAAGCTCTCATCCCTACAGTCATGTTCAGAGGGAAAGCGCTTTATTTTGAGCTCACAAACAGGTTTTTCTATCATTTCAAATACTATAATGTATACATAACTATCAAATATATGATGTAAATGACATAAAAAAAAACAAATGCCAAATAAATATTATAAAATATATAATGAATGTAGTTGTCCCCTGGTGTTACCTTTAACAAAAAAAAAAATCACTTTAAAAAAAAAAAAATAAAAAATAAAAATCACACTGATGACATCACTTGACTTCTTCCTGTTTCCTGAAGATCAGTGAAGAAAGGCCAATTGAAAGTCCACTACCTCTTTTCAATTATCAGAAATTTTCATTAGAAAATCATAATTTCATATGAAGCTTTTAGTTGAAGTCACTGGTGTGACCTACTTTATTGCTAGGGAATTTTTAAAAACTAGAATACAAATGGATTAAACTACTTGATTTAGTGAATATATCATGATTGACAACATGTGGATTGATTCCTTGCAGCAGCCATTTTGTAAAATGCATTTTTCATGAAAAATGTCACTGGTGTTACCCGTTTATAGATAAACTTTATTTAAAGCTATTCATTTAGTTCTTTTGCATAAAATAGCACTAAGATTACATGATTATAACTTTTCTTTCTCATTATTAATCCTCCTTTGGGCAGATATGGATTAATTAAGGGTATTTGGCTAAATTCAGTGCAGCGACTTTACAGACATTATTTAAATGTTGTTTATGATCTTTTACTCACTAAGTGTCGATGATAGTCTTTTATTGTACACCAAATGTAAAAATTTAGTCTCATCTACTTAATTATAGGTGAAGAATAAGGATCTTTGGTCTTGTATACGTCACTGGTGATTCATTGTGTCACTGGTGTCACTGTTTTTTGTCTGTCACATTAAATAAAATGTGTCATGTGACATGATGATAATTTTACATTCATTGAATTCTGCTCCACTCAAGAATTAAGATTTAAAGGATTGCATCATTACTTGTTTATAACTGTTTTTCAAATATTTTCATTCTTATAGCAAATACATGGTTGCGCAATTGAATTAAAATCATTCAATCACACTTTTAACTAACCTGATTAAAATTAAAAAAACAAATAATCTCCTTATTGTTTGCATTATCATTATTATTCTGTAACTCTGACTGCATGTGCTGAAAAAAATGAGAAATAATATTTCATAAAAACGTTTAAAAATGCCAGAGAAGTAAGGTAACACCAGTGACAAAAACAGGTACATGCGATCCTTAAAGCTGCAGTCCGCAACTTTTTTTGGTTAAAAATGATCCAAAATGAACTTTTGAGCAAGTACATAACCAGCCAGTGTTCAAAACTATCTCATTATCTTAACTTGATACACAACGGTAAGCTTGTAATAATGTTTTATAATAAGATCGACATGGTGGATTTTCCGCGGGAAATTCGAGCATGCAGCAGTTCCTCTGTGCGTCATTACGTCACGTCTGTAAACAGAAAGAAGGGGTCCCGTCGAGAGGGTAGTCGCTTTATCACGAGAGGATGCTGCTGGAAGCGGATCATTTATAGCCTTTTCTCACAGCAGCTGAAATAATTAAATGTATTATTTTGATGGCGGATTGTAATCCAGAAAGATCCAAATGACAGTCATGAGTGACAACTGGAGATTCAGCTGTAGTCAAAAAGCAAAAGACTTGGACTCTAGAGTGACTACAGAGGGGTCATTCCATGAAATCGGTGCCTTTTGCGTCCCTAAGAAATAACCAGACATAGAAGTACTATAACAGAAAATAAATGCTTTCCTGTAGCTCAGTGGTTAGAGCATGGCACTAGCAATGCCAAGGTCATGGGTTCGATCCCAGGGATTGCACATACTCAGATACAAATGTATAGTATAATGCAATGTAAGTCGCTTTGGATAAAAGCGTCTGTCAAATGCATAAATGTAAATGTAAATGTGTGATTTAAAAACATATCAATACTGTGCATTGTTTTATCAATATTACACCAAAGTAAAGTCAATTAAATATTATTTTAAATAATTAAATTTGCATTTATTCTCATACGGGTAAGGTTTTTGGCCTGTCCCTTGCTATGATTGTTCTTTTTCAGCAGGACTTTTAATTTGCAAATTGAATGCAAAATGATACAAAAATCACTTTTGCATATTGTTCTAAGTATAGTCTTATTGTCAAGCAATGTTTTAGCACTAGTATATATTATTTTTCATAAAATATAAATCATTTTATCAGTGTCCCCTATTTCATGTCAGCCCTGTTACCCTCACCAAAGAACCCTGTATAAATAATGGTACATTCCAGTGACATCACTTCCAGGAAGTTACATCATCTCTAAACTAGGATGCCAACAGTTCAAATAAAAATAAGTTTCTCTCTCTCTTCTATAATTTTCTATTTTTGATGATTTATGAGGTTTGACTGGGGGGCGATATCATGCAATGTCAATCCTGTTACCATTTTTGAAGTGTACATTTAAACACTTATTTATTTAATGTAACATAAATATTATCTACAAGTAATATCCCTTTAAAGTGTACAAAATGTGTTTTTGTGATCTGGTCTGTAAGCTAGCAAATAAGCTTGAAATTGTCAAACCTGTTACCGTCAATCCTGTTACTTTTTAGGGTAACAGGTCATGACGTGGGTAACAGGGATGACAATCACCTTATCCTCTCTGTATTTAACATTTATCTGTGTCAAATGCAAACATTTTAAAAGGTCATCCCAGGTGTATTATTGATGTCTATATCATTCAGTGTGGGTGGCATATGAGTATCAGTTACATTTTTAGTTAGTATTTGTAGTATTACTATTGTTGGTACAGGAATCTCGTAATATGAACTATTTAAATGTATTATATAAACTTAATATATAATATATTTTAACCCTAACAGAGTGTGTAGCTTTTCTTTTCTTAAACAACCATGTTGGAATATGTATCATGGCCATATTCCAGGATGACAATGCCAATATTCATCAGGGTTAAAGGATGGTTCAGAGAGCACAAAGAATCATTTTCACACATGAATGGGCACTTCTGAGTCCTGACTTTAACCTCAATGTAAGACTAACCTCTTGATGGAAATAAATGTTCTGATGTCATTTCCATCAGTAGGTGCAGACATTTTTGGTTAAGATCTCGTATTGACAATGCAAGAGGTGAGCACTCTGTAAAGTCTCCTCCGGCACATCCCAAAGACTTACACTGAGGTTAAAGTCAGGACTCAGAAGTGCCCATTCATGTGTGAAAATGATTCTTTGTGCTCTCTGAACTATTCTTTAACCCTGATGAATATTGGCTTTGTCATCCTGGAATATGGCCATGATACATATTAGAGCTTAGATTCTCTGCCCGAGCCCGAGCCCGAGCCCGGACTCGACCCGACCCGGGCCGATATTTCCCGCCACCGTCCTCGGGCCGGGTCGGGCCCTTGATAAAGCATGTCAGGTATCATGCGCAGCGTCTCGTCCACCCGCACTCGCAGTCTCGCACGCGTGACGCATCACACCTGTGCGTGCTGTAGCCTATTATTCAGTAGCTTAAGTGCAACATGGAGCTTGAAGAAGCAAAGAAAAAAATTAAACCAGGAGAATTAACTTTGAGCAAGTTTGGAGGAAAATCGGAGGTACGGAAACATTTTAAACTAGTTTTAAAAAACAAACAACGCAGTTTACATGCTTCTTCCTTGTCATGTTATTCATTAAGATAATAATTAATAAATGCACGCACAATTATGAACTTGATAAATGTTACAGATATGTTTTACTATGCACAAACAAATGCCTTTCAACTTACATGTGCAAAATTTTGAATTAAATAAATGTGCTGCAATTTAAGAGAGTCTGTATGTGTTTTAGCCATTAAATAAGCACATTTAGTTTCAAGTTTGTTAAGTTTTGTTTTGAATAAAGATTTTCTTTAAAGTGAATTTCGTTTAGTATAAATTGTATCTTAATTTTAATACATTTTTCATCAACCAATTGCCTGGATTTAATGCATAAAAAGCAATATAGCAGACAATATAATAATGACATGGAGGCGCCGGCACGCCGCGGTCACACTTCAACATTTGAAACTCGTAACACACGCTGTCACCGAATTTACAAATGCACATCTTGCTTGTTGCTCACACACATATGTTGAAATAACAATATGTTGAAGTAACATTATTAATAATTAATCTTTAAGAATATTTGATTGAATGCTGAATGTTGTGCTTGTTCAATTTAATAAAATTAAAACTTTAATTATGATAATTAAAATAATTGAATATTAAATATTGAGTGGCCAATTTTTGCTCATTTATTAATAGTAGGCTATTTATATAATATATATATAACTGCGCAGCTCCCCCGTAGCCTAGATGATCTAGCACAGCAGCACCTGCGTTGAAATTATTTTTTTTTTTAAATCTGGCGCCGCCCCTGGTTATAACGGCCTACATATTAAAAATGGTCGGGTTTAAATCGGGCTCGGGCTCATAATTACAGTGAACGTGTCGGGCCGGGCTCGGGTAGGGTCGGGCTTGATTTGTTGGGCCCGATCTAAGCTCTAATACATATTCCAACATAGTTGTTTAAGAAAAGAAAAGCTACACACTACATCTCTTAGGGTTTAAATAACCATTGCCAAACATATAACATGCTAGAAACCAATTAATCACTGTAATAATGATCCATTCATAGGTTCTTAAGTATTTACCTATTAAAATCCAAACAACAACCTTTTTTTTGGCCGGGCACGGCGGGCAGTGAATATTTTAAGCTCTGTGAGGGGACACACTGACACAGACAAAACGTATGGACGCACGGGTCTAATTACAGCCTTAAAACATTTAAAGCGTGCATATGCACAGATTTGATCTTAGAGTGTTAAATCCACGCCAACACTCATATTTATAAAAACATGGAAAATTTTTCCTTGTCAGATTACTGCAGTTTTTTTGGAAATCTAAACTATTCTTGCAGCTCGCCATTCTAAATTAAACGATTTGGACGATGACTGGCGATCTTTTATATGTAAATGACATTAATTAGGTGTTGTTTACAACGCCGAGAACTAAAACCATTCAGCTGTGCACAAGTTCAATATTATTTGCGATTTAGGCTATATATTTCACATCTGAAAGAGAGACATACACTCGTTTTCTGTGTACGTTCATTCTAAGAATCTCACATATGCACATCTGAGAAATGATCGTAAGATCAAATTTAGGATGGTTTCTGTGCAACATTTTCTAAATAAGGCTCTTGATCTCTTAGAAATTGAATTATTCACTAATACAGCCATGCAAAGTGAATGCAAAACAATATAATGTAAATTAAAAAGTAAGAAATTTTACAGTATTATGTAAAAATAAATATGTAGATTGTATGCTGAAGAATGTGTCCCGTCATCCCTGTTACTCTGGTCAGTCCTGTTACCATTATGTCAATCCTGTTACTGTCATTAATTTCATAAATAATGTAAAAATAATATTTGATATGGCCTTCCAAGTTTTTCAGTTGTAACAATCACATTATTTTGTTTTGGACAAAGCCCTTCTCTTGTAAATATATATATAAATTTCTTAATTGACAGGTGATCAGCTTTCAAAATTAGGATGTTTTTGGTCATCTGAATGACAAAAATAAGATTTGTTTAAAAAATACCAAAATTTGAAACAACCCCAGTGAAAAAAGGGATAAAAATACTGCTCATATATGTAAAAACTATTACATAGTTCTAATTAAAACTGTAGTATATAGATGATTATGTCTGTAACAGGGCTGATAGAAATATCAAAACATGAGGAAGAAAAGTAGTAATAAAATAAAAAATTATATAGCCTGAGATGGCCCAATACAATTTCTTGTCATTTTAAGTTGTCTTCATTTCATAGATATCATTTCAATTTTTCAAAGTTGAAAAGGCACCGATTTCGTGGAATGACCCAGACATTGAAATCTACAGGTAAGGTAATACACTAAATACACAGTCACGCAGTGATGATGTTGTTAACAATAACAATTTGAGAACAATATAACAGTAATAATAATTTGCACGGTTTGACGTGATCCGAGCTAAGCGATCGTTAGATTTAGTCATCATTGGCAGCGCGATTTATTGTAGGCCTAATGCATTTTTCCTCAGTTGGTCAGAACAAAAGTGGCAGACATGTTACTTACTTGTTCAGATTATATTTTCCAGTGAAAATTCTTATATTGGTCATACTTTCAAGACGTAGAATCTGTGATTCTGAAGTTCAGTATCCACACCGGTGCGGTGACTGACAGCAAACATTAGATTCATCCGTGCTGACAGCTGTGCCGACGCACAACACACGTACAGATATCTGTTCCGCATATGACTGCAATTGCAGGTTTCAAACAAGAGATGGCGACAAAGAGGAAAAATCACGGACTGCAGCTTTAAATAAATGTACACACAAAAAAATGATTAAGCTGTCATTTATGTGCATTCATAAAGTCAAAGTGTAATATAATAATGTGGTCCAAGTTTAAATGTTAAAAAAAGAAATACATTTTGTCACATATTTTGTCATACCAAAATTGGACGTTTCTGTAGAATGACCCAACTAACATAATCATTATAAAGGTGTTTAAACGACAAAACACTCACTTCCATATATTTTACAATAAAAAAAATATTGTATTATTCATTATATAGTTAACAATTTTGTGAATATTTTGAATATAAAAGGAAAACGAAAGTTTGTCCTGGCGCCACTGGTTAAAACTCTTCCTTAAACTGTGTAAAATAGGCCAACATGAGAACAGAGACTGAGGAAACAACAGTCCAACAATGATATTAACATTAACAAATAATGTGTAAAACATGTGTATTTGTTTTTCATGGAAATTAGTGTTTGACGAATTTCGCCACATGTGCACAGCCAGGTAAAATTATTTACGTGCACGCGAATGTCTCCCAGTTAACACGATTCCCAGTTGATCCTTAACACCTGGTCAAATTCAGCGACAGGACAGTTGAACACATTATTTAGTTTGAACTCTGAATTATATATTTTGATTTGCTAATACTGTTTTTCCTCCAAAGGTTAACGTTTTTTAATGAAAAATTGGAAATAAGACAAATAATTCGGCTAACTACTGAATTTGCATTATTTCTTTCCGTGACTAAAAGTTAGGCTACAAGAATCTAACGACGCACAAACAAACGACATGATATCAGAAGTAAATAACCGAACTGACCGTCGCAGTTTCTGAGTCAAAATGGCGTTTTCTCATCGATAAAGTTTTAGCTGTTGTTTTCGTTCTGAAGTGGCGAGGATCGAGGAGTGAGGAGGCTTCTTGAGGAGTCTTGAGCGAGGATACAGAGGTGCATTCTTTGCGGAAGTCTTTCTCGTTGAGAAACATGACGCACGTATATTCTCCTCCCCCTTCATATCTGTCGCAATCATTTAAATGTATGCTTTACTTTTACAGATTAAATAAACTTTATAGCTCATATATTTCAACTGGGCATCTTGCTTTATTAATATTTATTATAATTTGTTTAATTAACCAAACTTTAACAACATGTGGGTAGATCCCTCGAGCGCAGCTGATAACGCTTTGAAGTGACGCTAAAGGGAGCGAGGATATATCATTTCACTTGATTCAATTCCTACGTCCTCGAGTCTTTTCCTTGCGTCCTTCCCTCGCATCCTGAAGAGGTGGAGCTAAGACGCGAGGAAAGGAAGCGAGGAAAGGAAACGAGGATGCACAAATAAGAATTGAGAAGCACCCTTCTTCTTCTTCTTCTTCTTCTTTAGTTTTATGGCAGACTGCAACAATGGCTTATCAGGTGCATACCGCCACCCAGATAGCACACGTACGTCTGCAAGATGTCTGTTAAAGATCACTTCATCTGGAAAGCATCTACTGTTTACAAACATCTGAGTTTTACATACATTCTAAATCATAAACATCTTAAAGACATCTTCTAAATGTCTATTTGACATCTGACAGGATATGTCCAATAGACGTATTGCAGATGAGCAAACACTCTAAAAAATACGTCTTCCAGACGTAAACACACACATCAAATAGACGTCTGCGAGATGTACGTGTGCTATCAGGGCACCTACTGTATCGGAGTATGTAGCATGGACATGAATCTACCTTACATTTAAATAAATAATAATAATAATAATAATTCTTCTATCTAAATCCTATAATACGTCCCTGTATCCTTCAAATATTCCACAACAGCATCCTGCGTTTTTTTAACCCCTTCTCCTGTTGTGATGTTAGTTTCGAGAAATCCCAGAAGCTTTCAGTGAAGCGCGTATCGAGGCTTGTATCGCTTTAGACCAATGAAAAACGTCCGAAGCCTCACTTCCGCCTGACTGGTTTAGGAAGCGGTTCAATATCGGAAGCCAAACAAACCAATTGTAAGACGAGGCAACGCCAAAGCCATAGCTATATGGCATATGGCAAGCCGTTTTATCATTTAAACCTTTGTTCTCACTATCTATAAATATATTTAAAGATAGTAACAATTGTATTTTGACGAGTGATAATTATAATTCGACTAGTCAGAATGACAATTAGAGATATCTGCAATTATAATCAGGGGAGGTTTCTTCATTAGGGCAATAGGGCGACGCACCACCAAAGTGAGAAAGGGACGGATTTTTCAATCACATTTAACCACAGTGTTACGTTAGCTGTCACTGCTAGACTGTTTGTTCTGCCTCTGGATATAGTCCAATCAGCGTCGAGTCACGCTCTGTGGAGCACCGCCTCTTTTTGGGCATTTCAGTCTGGCGGAGATTTGCCCCGAGTGCTCCCATAGACTTCCTTTCAAAAAGCTTTTTTTTCGAACTGCAGGCACTGCAATGCAATCTCTATGGGTTCCGGGAGGGCTAGCACTAACGTGCCTTCGTCATCATACGTAACCTTAACTTGTGCAGCGATTGGTGGAAACAAACATACCTCTATTAATAATTTTTTTTAAGCTGAAGTGACATCCAATAATTTCCTCAGTGCATAACTTACATTTCACAGACATATTCTCCATCTGTAAATGTTAGAAAGTCGTGAAAATATTTCCATTTTTGCAGTCAGGCATGGACGAGCCTTTAGCAAGCACAAACTTCCGTGAACGAGCGCCGCCACACGCACGCGCGCCAAACAGACGGAGTTCAATCTGAGCAAAATACATTTTGCTAAAAACATTTGTTGTTGATTTTTTTTTTTTTTGGCGAACATAATAATTATGCCATATGTGGAATTTCGAACCTACAACTAAGTGTATTTGTACGATAGCAGTAACTGTGTAAAGTGACTGTTGTGTAATCAAAATAATAATAATCTGGGCCGCATTAATGCACGGGCTTACCTGGGCTTAAGCCCAGGGCCCCGGACTGAGGGAGGGCCCCGGTGATGGCGGAAAAAATATAACCGCATTTTTATAATGTGATGACTGTCCCTTTAACATCGCTTTGCTTTGAATACATGTGCGGTCCTGCGCGTGAAGTACATCAAGACGCGCCGCGTCTAGCAGCAAGCAACTCACAGTATCAGTATCTGGACAACGCGGACAGACCGAGTGGCGCTGCCTGTGTGCGTACACTCATAGGGCTCGTTCACACAGAACGTGTTTTTGCTTTGAAAAACGCGAGACGCGGGCAGTGGAATGGGGAAACCGCAAGGTCTCGAGACGCTTTTTAAAACTTTTTTTAAACTGATTTGAACTTAGCTGAACTGATTCATGGCTTTAGAACGCCATGTCATGCGCGAGATGCTGCAAGACGCGAGCGCAACGGTTCTGCACGTCCTTCTAGCACATGCTTACATAGAAAAACAAAGAAAAAGTAGCGCATTGGAATGGAAAAGCGCGTTCTGTGTGAACAGCCCCAAATAAAACAATGTGTTCGAATTTTAAAGACGTGGTGCGGTGCTGCGCTTCTCGACCGATGTGCTTCCCTTCACTCACTGAACCCTGCAGTCGTCAGTAGTCCAATAAAAATCATACAAAAATACAGTTTCTGAAAACGTTCAATGAGGTACTGTACTTGAAATGTTGAAATTAACAATGAACAATACTTTTATTAACCTTACAGATGGAATCTTATTATAAATTGTTACCATTTCATATAAATCCAAACAGTCATGCTTAAAGATGACCATCTTTAAATATCTACACAAAGGCC
>RJVU01004281.1:34099-45173 GCA_003731715.1 Anabarilius grahami | reverse complement strand
GAGACAAAAGTGAGCATTGCAATATTCAGTCAACACACTGCTGACAAACATCAACATCTCAACTATTATTACTCCACAGCGCTCTGTTTAAAGCCTGATTGTGATTCAATGGTGTTTTTCAACATTGATAATAATCAGAAATCATCATATTAGAATGATTTCTATAGGATCATGTGACACTGAAGACTGGAGTAAAGATGCTGAAAATTCAGCTTTGATCACTGGAATAAATTACACTTTACTATATATTCACATAGAAAACAGCTGATTTACATTGGAATAATATTTCAAACCAAACTTTATTACTGTGAATGAATCTGTATGTGTAATCGTGTCTCATACCTCTACGGTCCCTCAGGCTGTTTCTTCAAATTCTTCTCCAGGTAGCTGTTGGCCTCCGTGTGTTTGGCCCCGACGCTCGTGGCCCTGAACCCGCAGAAATACCCGGCCGGGTCGCATTTGTAGAGCACGGGTCCCATCTGAGGGTCCATGGCGATCAGCATCATGCCTGAATCACAGACAGGATCTCAAACACTGCAGAAACGAGTGATTATTTGAGTCTGTGTGGACGAACACTCACAGCAGCCGAGCGGCCTCATCTCTGCGTTCTGCGTGTAAACCTGCGAGAGATCCGCGATACGCCGGCACAACATGTCCGCTGTGATGTCGTAACCGAACTTATACTTCCACTCGCCGGCCTCCACACGAGCGCGATTTATTTATTTATTTTATTTGACAGAGACAATGTACATTAATTAACATTGCTGTAAATGCACTAGAATTAGAAAACAGTTCTAGTGCATTTTTTTCATCCATAGTCCCTAGACAGTTGTTAAAAAGTGTCTCCCTAAAAAAAAAAACATTATTAAGATTAAAAGTTTAAGAACAGAGCAAACATAAATGAGCAGTGAAAAACACAGCTAAAGTCTGTAGATAAACAGTGTAGAGACAGTACAGATACAATTACAACATATTAAAACAAATTCAGACAATCAACTGCAGAAAAAATAGACAGAAGTAACAATCAGGTCAGGGGGGATACAGTCCTAATAATATAAAAAAAAATGAATGATGGCATGTTTGGTTCGTTATGAACCATGTTTTTATATGTCTTTTAAACAGACTGTAAGTGCCCAGTTCTCTGACTGAATGCACTTTTGCGGAGAGGAACAATACAATCTCCCCTTGCTGCCACTCTAGTTACCCGATGTGTGGTACTTCTTATGTTCACAAATTGGCTGAGTGGAGGCGATGACAGACCATGGATGATTGATTTTGTAAATCAGACAAAGGTCTGAGTATTTGATGACATTTTCCCAACTTAAAAGATGATGCTTTTGTAATATGTTGCAGTGGTGATGTCTTTGTGGTTTTTTATCCAGTATTTTAATTGCCTGCTTGTACAATGATTCTATGGGTTTTAGTGTTGTTTTGTTAGCCTGTGACCATGTGGTTAAGCAGTAAGTTATATGAGACATGACCATAGAATGCATGAACATTTTGGCTGCCTGGAGTGATAAGTGTGATCTTATGAACCGAAAATTTGAAATATTAAATTTAGCACGATTGCAGACTTTAATTTCCAATTAAATCTGAGATTTAAAAGTAAGTTTCGAATCTATTAACACCCCAAGATATTTATATTCAGGCACAACTTGTACTTTTTCCCTGATGACAAAAACCTCAGATTTATTATTTGCAACATTGGATCTGGAAAAGAACATAGCTACTGTTTTATTGACATTGAGTTTTTAGCAGCACTGGTTTAGCCATTCTGTTACATGGACCATAGACTGTGTTAGTTTTGCTGCAGCTTGTGTGGTGTTATTGGCATGTGTATAAATGACCGTATCATGTGCATACATCTGAATGGAAACATCTGAACAAACTAAGGGAAGGTCGTTAATGTAGAGAGAGAAAAGCAGTGGGCCCAAAACAGAACCTTGTGGGACACCTGTGGACAACGGGAGGGAGGGAGAGTGATGATCACTGATTCTCACTGACTGTGATCGATTTGATAAATATGATTCTGTCCATTTTATTGCACCTGGTGAGAAATTAAATTTAGTTAGTTTGGCCATTAGTATTTTGTGGTTTACAGTGTCGAAGGCTTTCTTCAGGTCCAGAAACACAGCACCAACTACCCCACCTTTATCCGATAGGCTTTTAACATTTTCTATTAAAAAACAGTTTGCTGTTTCTGTGGAGTGTTGAGCTATGAAACCAAATTGCATAGGGTGAAGGGAAAATGATGTGGTGTTTAAATGAGTGATTATTTGTTGAGCAGTTAACTTCTCTGCAACTTTAGAAACTGTAGGTATTATACTATTTGGTCTATAGTTGCAAATTGACAGAGGGTCACCATTTTTGTAAATTGTAATGACAGCTGATTTCTTCCACGCATTGGGAAATACAGTCTCAGAAATGGAACAATTGAGAATTTTGGTTATAGGAGCAATTAACATTGGACCGAGTTCTTTTAACATGAGTGTGTCCATGCCAAATATGTCTTTAGTTCTGGATGGTTTGAATGATCTTGTAGTTTGTTCAACATCAGTTTCTGTGACGCTGCCCAGGGTAAAAGGCTGGCTCTGTAGCATTTATTGTACAAGTATTTATATTGCTGGGTGGGAAGGACTGGGCAATTTTCGCCACGGATTCAACGAAACTGTTATTAAAGGCATCTGCAACTTTGTATGAATTATTAGTAAGCTGTCCATTTACCATAATTTCTGAAAGTTTTTTTCTTTTTGTGTCCTGTCCCACAAGTTTTTTTAATTGGTTCCAGATTGTTTTAGAATCTCTTTTTGCCTTCTCTAGCTTTGGCCTTTCGTATGTTTTTAACAACTTTATTATGTAATGTTGTAAACAAGTTTCTAGCACTAGCTGATTTATTTTTAACTGCCGCTTTTAATGCAAGATCCCTTTCCTTCATTAGTTTTAGAATATTGTTGTTCGTCCAGGGTAGAGCATTTTTTTTTTGTGCTTTCTACTGATTTTAAAGCTGAAATCTTTAATTGTTTGTTCAATTGTTGTTGAGAAAATTCCACTATTCTTATCACAGTCTGAACCCAGCAATATATGATTCCAGTCAATTCGTTGTACTGCATTTTTAAAACTTTCCTGTTTGTTTTGGGGGATTCCAACAAACTCGTGTTCTCCGATACATGAGCGAAATCTCTTCTTTGAGAGCTTTCTGGCCACAAGAATCAGATTGTGGTCAGAAAGACCGGCTAACGTGTTATAAGATTTGATTATTCTCTCTGGTCGGTTTATACCAAATCAATCTGAGTGCTGCTTGATGTGGTGACTCTTGTGGGCCCCTTGATCATTTGAACAAAATCTAAGTTTTTTTCTGCAAGATGTTTCCTCCCAATTTATATTGAAATCTCCAAAAATAAAAGTCTCTTTGTTGAGGTTACATTCTTTAAGTAGCTTTTCAAACTTTTCATAGAAACTTCCATCTGGGGAACCCTAAGCATTCCATTTCATAACCACTAAGCCACTGTATTTCATAGCACTGGATATTTTTTTATATATATATATCATAACACCACCTCCTTTTGCAGCTTCTCTGTCTCTTCTGAACATATTATAGCCAGGGATGTTAAGTGCTGCAGAGGGTGCATTTTTATAGAGCCAGGTCTCAGACAAGCAGAGGTAGTCCAGATTCGAGTTGAGTAGCAGATGATTAATTTGTTCTGTTTTAGACAGTATGCTTCTTATATTTAAATGGCTTTGTTTTAGGGTCCCAAATTATCTTTGAGTGATTGACAGTATGAAAAAAAAACTATTTCCAGTTTTTAATTATCCCTGGATTTATCATTTTCCTGTTTACATCGTTTATTGTCGTGGTAATCGAACGACCACTCGAGTCTCAGTCTGAAACCGGTTGACAACACGTCAGGCTGACGCATCGACTTCAAAAGCTCCACTTTCAGTGCACTCAATCACATTTCCAGTTAGATCAATGAATTTTGATCTGCTCTGACTCTCATCTGCTCATCAGCGCCGGCGCGACCAGTGGGCGGGACTTAATGCGCTGCTACTATTGGCTAGGGTGTCTCTTACTGCAGCACGATCAGTGATCGGATGAATATCTTTTTCTCCTAGTATTTTTTTTCCCCTTTTCTTAACTTTTTTCTCTTTACTGGTATCATGGGTTACTATGGAAGCCCGTTTCCGCCACTAAATAAAAAAATAAAAAGAATTGCGACTTTTTCTCTCAGAATTCTGACTTTTTTCACGCAGTTCTGACTTTTTTTCCTCACAATTGTGTGAAAATTTATTTCCCACAGTTTCTTACTTTGCTTGCGTTTCCTTTCATTGCGACTGACCATCAGGATTGCTGCTTTGTCATTATTAAACATAAAATGGAAGACATCAAAAAGGATTCTTTTTAGCGCGGATTTACCAATAAAGAAATTGATTAGTCTCCGGACATATGCATTATGCAGGAATATGCATATAGAATGTTTCCACGGTAACCTTGTACATGAGTACAGCGTTTCAAGGAGAAAAAAAAACAGCTTTTACTGCCATCTACTGGGCTTAATAATAAAACACCAATACCTACCATGTTTCATCAACTTTGTAACTTTTTAACTTTGCAACTGGGGGGTATTCCAGAAAGCAGGTTATGTGACATACCTGGGTATGTTTAAGAGTAAGTAAGCGGATAACCTCAACTTTCGGTTCCAAAAACGGAGGTAACTTTTAGGGTATGTAAGTAGCCATAGCAACTTGCTCTCTGAACATAACCTGCTCCGGAGCAGGTTATGTTCAAGGGTTAGTTAGCTTAAGAGGAATTCAGATGTGTGTTATCAATATGGTTATATTAATGTATCTAAAATTGTTATATAGTTACAGTTATATACACAATGTTATACAATATATAAAGGTTTATTCAATTCTAATATATGAATTTATTTTTTTGTCATATCACACATGGATCTACTTTTTATCCTTTATAACAGGACATTTTCTATGCTATAATTTCTATAATAAAATACATATCATATATGTGATATCTTATTAAATAATTATATTTTTAGCATCAAACAAACAATATTAAGATAAAAAAATTATTGCACAACAACCCAATAGGTGGTGATGCACAAACAGCTACATAACAGACTAAAGAAAGAGGAAAACATGAAAACGCATCATATGACCCCCTTTAATACATTAATACAAATTAAATACAACTATAATTTTATAAAATGTATACACTCAATCTTCCATTATTTGTTTTCCAAAAGGGAGCTTGATGAAAAATGAATCTTTCATTAGTCCTTGTCTCCCTCTGCTGGTAAAACACAAACATATTCAAGCTCTATATTTTCTCTAACAAAACTTCAACCTTTTTGAGATTATACAGTGTTTATACAAATAAAATGGTTAATCTATGAATAAGAAACTGTAATTTGCTGCTCTGAAATAAAGGGTGTTTCACTGCCACCTCATCAGGTCTGTCAGACGATTGTTGAAATCTAAATGAAGTCTTAATTTATTACAGTGAAGTCACTGTATCTCCAGTCTCTGTTGATTCTGCTGACTGAGTCTCTGTCATGAATCCTTATTCACCATCAGAAGATCAGACTGTCATCCGAAAGTACTAAAATAGAACACACACAGTGTCACATATGCAATATGAGACATAACATCGGTCACATCTTTTCATCTTCATACTAGATAAGATAGATCAATTCAATTCAATCTCAAACATGACAATATAGCTTTTATCTGATGCTCAAAGTCACTTTACAAGATCAAAATGACACGAAAGGTCACATTTGCCGCTTTTGCACCACCATTGGGCCGAACGGTTCTTGGAATGGTAAAGAACAGTTCCAGTTGTGTTTCCATTTGAGCCAGATATAGCACGGCACGATTACAAAACATTCTCGGGCACGGTTGTTTAACCTGAATCGTGCTGGTAGAATCCGTGAAGTGACATCGCCACTCGGGATTGGTCACTTGTCTGTTGCCTGGCTACCAGTTTCTCTGTAGCTGGCTAAGTGCTCTATTTGAGTGATGTAAACAAAATTATTAACTCAATTAAAAGAAATATCTGATCATCCTCCACATAATTAGTAAATCGTTGCGTTACCAAGACTTTCCCTGCGTCCCAATGTCCATACTATCCATCCTAAATAGTATGTGAGATTAAAATAAGTGTGTCCCAAAGCATAGTATGTTGAAAAGAGTATGCCAAAAGTATGGAGGGTGGTCTACTATTTCCGGTAGATTTTCAAAGTGTTGATCCGTGCACACTATAAAGGCTAATATTGCCCACAACACATTGCGCTTTGGACGAGGATTCGGTTCAGAACTACAAAACATGGCGGATATGCGCGACCGACGGTGAGAGATTTGAGTGACTAATAATCAGTTTAACCTGATGGAAAATATTTATTTAATGTTATCCATGTTATATTTCATCTGCAAATACCAATGTGGACTTTTATAAATATCATATTGGCCAATAACTTTTAAATGCATCATTATGCATTAATATGAAGAGAGTTCTCCACATGAAAGACCCGCGACTGCAGATCAACGTTCACGAGACGAGACAAGATTTTTACACACTATTTTTAAGAAATCCTCAATGGTGAAATACATGACAAGAAAAAATATTCTGCAGGTGTATTTGAAATGTTTTAACTAATCATCTTGTAATGAATGTCATTTCAGTTCTACTTTCTGAGTATGAATTATCATATGCAGTAAAAGACAACAATACTCAAGCACTGTAAAAGGGTTTGCCACTAACTCAACTGACTGACTTCTTCTGTATGATTTCAGTCTCTTCAGACCTTACTGTACATGATTTATGAGCTTCTACAACCTTTGACATCCTAACTGAACTCCTTTCCACAAACTTTTCATAGAAATGAAAACAGTTTAAATAAAAATGTTAACACTTTACAATAAGGTCTCATTTATTAACATTAATGTATTAACCAACATCAACTAACAATGAGCAATATATTTTCTACAATATTTATTAATCTTTATGTTAGTTAATAAAAATAGTAATTCATTGCTAGTTCATGATAGTTCACAGTACATTTACTAATGTTAACAAATGAAACCTTACTGTTTGTGCTTAATAAGACTAAGAGAAAACTGTTATTCATTTTCATGGTAACACTGCACATTAAGTGCAACCATAACCGCACTCTCTCAATATTCAAAGTGCAAATAAGACCAAATTTTTCTTTGATACAGAGCTAAGAGATGGTTACAACTACACTGCCCAGCCTAAAATAGCTTTCATATTGAGAGATATTTGCATTCATCAGGGAGCTGCTTTCAAAATGCGTGGTATTGAAATCGCGTTTGAATGCGCACTTATGTTTACTTTCACTTTCAGCGGTCGCTGAATCTCGTCACAGTTTAGTCTCGCGAGATCTCGTGACACGAGATCTCGTCACACACCTAATGATTAGTTAACACATTTCAAATACACCTGCAGAATATTTTTTCTAGTCATGTATTTCGCCATTGATGTTTTTTTTTAAATAGTGTGTAAAAATCTCGTCTCGTGAACTCAATCTTAAGTCTCGTCTTGTCTCGTAAGATACCTGTCTCATCACACCCCTAGTAAATAACAAACAACCCAAATCTCAAATTTTAACACACACATAGAGCTGAAAAAATCTATAATATTATTTTCAGTCAGTCACAACACTATGAGCAAAATTACACTCATATTAAACAGACATTAAAGTTTCTACAGACACCTACCGAAACTAAATCTGAATTTAAGACTCATTATCTGATGATCTCAGAAACAATATTCACACAGACATAGTGTTACTGAACCTGGTAAAGTTTCCTTTTATTTAACAGCTATTTAAACTTTAAATAAAAATATAATACAATTTGTTAATAAATTTCTTACATTAGTATATCCAATTTATAATGCGGATCATCCTTCAGATCAGAGAGCAGCTTCACTCCTGAGTCTCCTAGTTTATTCAGAGACAGATCCAGTTTTCTCACGTGTGAGGGGTTTGATCTCAGAGCTGAAGCCAGAGCAGCACAACCTTCATCTGTGACACCACAATCACTCAACCTGTAGAGAACAATGACATACTTCACTCTCTCAGATCAGACACATAGATCAAATCAACAGACTTTATTATTTAAAAAAAGCACAGATCATCATGTTTGATGTAAGTGAGATTTACTATGTTATTTGTGTGTGTGTGTGTGAGACAAGGAAAGCTTATATAAAAACGTATGTAACAAGTTATGTATATCACATAAAATAATATGGAAAGATTATCACAGAAAAAAAAAGATGGATGTGAAAGTCATTAAGAATGAATTAATCTTGTTCTTCATGTATCAAAGTCCTGACTGTGCTGAGATTGAGTGTGTTTAAAGTATAGAGTGTTAAATGTTGATCGCATCTCCTTACTGAGAAGCAGCTCATGTGTTCAAACATTACAGATCAATCACTCACACAATCACCTCAACTAAAGAAAGAGAGATTGGACACTCTAACACAGAAAAATATTATTTCTTACACTTAATTTAAACAGAAAATTAATTAATGGTAATCATTTCAACTCCCAACTCCCAGGACTTTCACAATTCCTCTTTTAAATTTGAGTACTCAATTTTTTTTTTTTAAATCCTCGATTGCAATTTTCTAGTAACCGGCAAACTAGCGGAAGTGGCTCATTCCACAGACGAGATTATTAGACAATTTCCTAAGGCTGCACAATATATTAAAACCATTTAAAAAAACATATTATAGCATAGTGCTACTGTGAATTCACAAAGGCTGAGATTCAATTAAACAAATATATGCCCAGCAGGTTTAATATTTCTCAGAGCCGTTATATTTCTCAGCATCTCAGAGCGACTCCGTTCACGGTAAACAAAAAACAAACAAAACAGAGAAGAACCAAGGGAGAAAAATAAGAAAATATAAAACAAAACAAAAAAAGAAGGGGTTTAGTGTCTTAGTCCAATAACACAAGTCTAAAGCAGAAATCAGTTTCAGGGCATTTCTGTCCGACATCCAATGAAGAGATTTTGCAAATAGTTTCATTCTATTCTATTCATTCTATTCAATCAATCTTCCAACCATTGAAACAGGGTTTAATCTTTAGATATTTACATCTGTGGATAAAGTGCTTACCTCAAACAATCAGATTGTTCATAAACAATTCTAGGTTATCATTCAAAAACACTCCAGCTTTAATTGAGATCACAGTCAAAGGGTGTATTGATGTATCTTTAGATTGTAACCAACTCTGAAATGAAAGCCAAAATTCATGTACAAATTCGCATTAAAAGAATACATGTTCTACTATTTCACTTATTTGTTCTTGTCATTACCAGAAGACCCCTGCTGAACTGCGTTCTCACTACCCGTAGCTACCATAGTGCCGACTGTGACATTGACCACTCACTGGTTGGGAGCAAGGTACGTCTTTATCCCAAGCGGATCCACAACTCCAAGCAGAAAGGACGGCCACGTATCAACACAGCCCTGACATCAGTCCCAGAAGTTTGCACACACTTTGCCAGTGCCATTGAAGAGGCCCTTAAGGACTGCCCAGACAACAGCGCTGAAGAGAGATGGAGCCACATCTGTGACGCCATCTATAACTCGGCCATGGCAACCTTCGGCAAGCGGGAGAAGAAAAATACAGATGGGTTTGAAGCAGGAATAACCAAACTCGAGCCAGACATCACAGCCAAATGTACAGCTCTGCTAGACTTCAAGCGCGAGCCTTCAGAGAAGGCATTAGCAACACTCTGGAAGGCCAGAAATGACGCCCAGCAGATGGCCAGGAAATGCACTAACGATTATACCTCTGTCAGAGCATTCAGCTCTCTGCAGACTTTGGGAACATCCGCGCCATGTATGAGGGCATGTAGAAAGCATTTGGCCCAAGCACCATCAAGATTGCTCCCCTGAGGTCCGCTACAGGCGATGTCATCACAGACCACGGTAAGCAGATGGAGAGATAGGGGGAGAACTACCAGCAGCTATAATCGCGGGAGAACATCGTCACTGACACTGTAATGGAGAACACCACCTCCTTGCCCAAAATGGAAGAACTTGATGCTTTGCCCACTGTAGACAAGCTCAGCAAGGCAATTGACTTTTTAGCATGTGGGAAAGCTCTAGGCAGTGACGGCATTCCCCCAGAGGTCATCAAGGCTGGCAAGAAGAGTGTCCTCCTTGACCACATCCATGAACTCTTACTTCAGTGTTGGGAGGAGGGAACAGTTCCCCAGGACATGCAAGATGCCAACATCATTACGCTCTACAAGAACAAAGGAGATCGGAATGACTGTAACAACTATCAAGGCATCTCCTTGCTGAGGATTGTGGGGAAGGTCTTCGCCCGTGTGGTGCTGAACAGACTCCAAGTGCTGGCTGAACGTGTCTATCTAGAGGCGCAGTGCGGCTTCAGATCCCAGAGATCAACAATCGACATGATCTTCTCACTGAGACAGCTACAGAAGAAGTGCCGGGAGTAGAGACAGCCACTCTACATCGCCTTCAACTTGGTCAGCACGAAAGGACTCTTCACCATACTGCACCGGATGGGATGTCCGATGGCTCGCCTGACCAAGAGAGCGTGGAACAACAGCATGCTCACCACCAACACCAAGATGAGAGTGTACTTATGTACACCTGGCAAGAATGCAGACTTAATTCTTTCCATCTGCGCTGCCTAAGGAGGATCCTGGGCATCACCTGGCAGGACCGTGTCTCAAACACAGAAGTGCTGGCCCAGGCAAAAACATTCAACATGCACGCACTCCTTTCATAAAGATGCCTATGCTGGGTCGTCCATGTCTGCAAAATGCAGGATGGCCGGATTCCTAAGGACATCATGTATGGTGATCTCGCCTCCGGCACTAGACCAACAGGCAGACCAGTGCTCCGGTACAAAGACGTCTGCAAGCGTGACCTGAAAGCCGGAAGCCTGAATCCCGCAGAGTCAGTGCCCACAGAAGCAGTCACAGGCTTCACCTGTAGCAACTGCAACAGACTCTGTCGCTCTCGTATTGGACTATTCAGCCACAGCAG
>RJVU01004281.1:9438-33609 GCA_003731715.1 Anabarilius grahami | reverse complement strand
CATTTTCCAACATGACAATGCCAGACCACATACTGCATCAATTACAACATCATGGCTGAGTAGAAGGATCCGGGTACTGAAATGGCCAGCCTGCAGTCCAGATCGATCTTTTACCCATAGAAAACATTTGGCGCATCATAAAGAGGAAGATGCGACAAAGAAGACCTAAGACAGTTGAGCAACTAGAAGCCTGTATTAGACAAGAATGGGACAACATTCCTATTCCTAAACTTGAGCAACTTGTCTCCTCAGTCCCCAGACGTTTGCAGACTGTCATAAAAAGAAGAGGGGATGCCACACAGTGGTAAACATGGGCTTGTCCCAACTTTTTTGAGATGTGTTGATGCCATGAAATTTTAAATCAACTTATTTGTCCCTTAAAATGATACATTTTCTCAGTTTAAACATTTGATATGTCATCTTGTATTCTGAATAAAATATTGAAATTTGAAACTTCCACATCATTGCATTCTGTTTTTAATCACAATATGTACAGTGTCCCAACTTTTTTGGAATCAGGTTTGTAAAACTTTGTTGTGAAGTGTTGTTATTATTGTTATTTTTCTGAGCTACAAAAGATTTACAGCAGAAATTAAGATTATAGTACCAAATGAGGTTGATTAGGTTGAACCTGTCGTGTGATGTGATAAACTTCTGATCAGTTATCCAATGCTTATTTTTTTCTGTATTTTTTTATTTTAACAATTGTAAAGATGCAGCAGTGTTAATGAAAACACAGAAAGCCGGGGTCTGAGTTCTTATGAACTTGTGGTGTGAACAAGAAAGGGTCTGAGATCACTTCAATGCTGAAAAGGACCAAAAAAAGAACTGGGTTCTCTTTTCAGTACACTAGATTGTGAACATCAAAAGGACTGAGGTTACCTTCGGCTGGTTCCCTTTCTGGTTTGGTTCTTTTAAAACGAACTATATGTGAAAACACCCGGTTCTGGTCACTGGATCTCAAATTTCTGGATGGAGTATATGGTTGCAACAATTCAGATAAATAGATTGGGGTGAAATTACATACAGATTTATAAACAAATAAAAGGATTTTAAAATCAATTCTGAATTTAATTGGCAGCCAATGAAGGGTCCTCAAAATTGCAGTGTTATGATCGCTTTTACGCAGCATTTTGGACTAGCTTAAGACGAGTAATTTGAGACTGTGAAATACCGCAGGAAAGTAAATTGCAGTAGTCTAAGTGTGAGGTAATAGAAGCCATCTTTAAAATTTTATGATTTAGAAAAGGTTTGATTTTAGACAACAGATGAAGTTGATAAAAACTAGAGCCTATTACAGAGGAAATCTGTTTGTTGAACTTTAAAGACTCATCAAGCAGAACGCCCAAGTTCCGTACACATGAAGATCTAGATGCAGATAGAACCAAATCTAAGCTGGTAGCCTGAGAATTATCAGTGGGCCCAAAAACGATCACCTCAGTTTTATCTTCATTTAAAGAATGAAACTTCATTTAAATTTTGGGCTAGCCAAGATTTGACTTCATCTAGGCAATTTAGTAAGGATGTCAAGGCAGAACGATCATTTCTCTTAATTGGTAAGTAAATTTGGGTATCATTAAGAAAAAACTGAAGATGGTCACACACAATTTTTTCCAACACCTTGGAGATAAAAGGTAATGCAGAAATTAGGGATGTGCGGTATACCGGTACTAGAAAAATACCGGTATTTATTATATTTCAAATGGTACAATATCATAATTTTGCTCATTTCGGTATTTTATGCGAAGTTGACCGCTAGGCGGCAGTGTGCTACTCAAACAGACACGAAACCGGCAAATGCGACAACAGAGCAACACACGATGGATCAAACAGATAAAGTTAATTCTACACGCCCGAAACTAATCGACAAAGACAGCAGTAGGAGTGAAATATGGCATTACTTTGCCTACAAAAGTGATGCCTCAATGCACCAATCTGCAAACGCTGCTTTAAATCATGTGTTGCCATGGGAGGCAACCAGGGCTGGGGAGTAACAAAATACATGTAACAATGTTACGTATTTAAAATACAAAATTTGAGTAACTGTATTTCGTTACAGTTACATTTTAAATAGATGGTAATCAAATTAGAGTTACATTCAAAAAGTATTTTAGATTACCAAAGTGATTTGACCATTTATTTCATTTAATAGGCTATTAACGTAAGCTGTTTGAGGATTTTTGACCAACGAGCCAATGTTGATTTATTCTCCGAATCTGTCCATTTAAAAAAAAAAAACGCGCGCAGCCTGTTCAGATATCAGCAACCTGCAGAGTGCAAACATGCAATCCCACACAAAAAATGGACAGGAAAACAGGGCATAATGCATTTCTCTAGTGGAAATTCAAAGACAGTTTTACTTATATAAACATGAAGAAGGACGAACAGTAAATTTTAAAATTTTAGTCTTAAGTATGTCAAAATTCTATAAATTTCTTGTTAATCACAAACAATTTTGCTTAAACCATAAAAATATGAGGAAAATGTTTTTATTTTTATGTTTATATTATTTAAATGTTTTAAAATATGACATTGACTACAACATAATCTGTTTTTTATATTTAATTGGTTCTCTCTTGTTTTTGCATGTGTTCATAATTACTTTGTATAACAGCCTGGCCAAAAATTATTTGAAATAATTTGAAATTTCATTTCATTATCACACATGAAACAACTGACTCCAAGCACAGCTACACAATATGCTTACATCTTTTAACACATTTTTAAAAATATTTGAATTAAGGTTGAAGATATCAGTTTTCATATGGCTGGACATCACATTTGGCCTCTACTCTATGGCAGTTCATTGACTTTCCAAATGTCCATCAAACCATGCGGCAAAAGAAAGCCACTTTTTTGTTGACTGTGGACTTCCCTGGAGTTGTTGGAGCCGTTGATGAACTCATGACACATCATTGCACTAACTGTAAATGAGGAGACATGTATAATTTGAAAAAGATTCCACACCATCAATACTAATTTGTGATAATTTTGCACAATGCAAAGCTATTTTTAATAATACATTTAAATATTAAAACATTTCAGTGTCTTTTTAAATATTTATTTTTAATAATATTAAATTATTGGTGTTGTGCTGCTGTGACGTCACCCTTGCAGGCTCGCTATTTGCTGATTCAGAGGTTGAGGGCAGCCATTTTGAGTTGACATCATTGTAGTCTTTAGTTCACAACACTTAAGTCAGCACTTAAGAATCAGTCTTAGACTTTACTAAAGGTTGCTTTTAGCTTCTTTATAAAAGTCTCCTACTCTTAGAAAAGTCCTAATTTTTACTAAGAATTTTTTTTTTGAAACTTAAGTCTTCTGAGAGGTTTTATACATATGGGCCCAGACGTATGTACTGCAATTTTTTTATATATATATGGGACCGTATGTTTTACTATCTATGTGTGCCTTGGCTACCTTGCCAACCGGCCTAGCACTAGAAATGCATTCTGTGTTCTCATGAGCAATAGATATAATGTTGCAAACTGATAAAGATGGCAACCCAGCAACCACCTGAGTCATTGGATAAAGATGACATAACCCTTATGTTTTTATTGATCATTAACCATTAGAGCAATAATGAATGACCAAGCTGCATCAACATGTTAGCATAGCTAATACAACATGACCCTTGAATAAACAATGTCATTTATGCAGATAACATGTAAACATGTATGTTAATACTTATTAATTGTACAATTACACTACTGGGTGGTTGTTCCTCCCGCTTGATAAATAAACTACAGCTCGTACAAAATGCAGCAGCTAGAGTTCTTACTAGAACTAGGAAGTATGACCATATTAGCCCAGTTCTATCATCACTGCATTGGCTTCCTGTTAAACATCGTATAGATTTTGAAATCTTGCTAATTACTTACAAAGCACTAAATGGTTTAGCTCCCCAGTACCTAAGCGAGCTCTTAATGCATTATAGTCCTTCACGTTTATTGCGATCTCAGAATTCAGGCCAGCTGATAATACTTAGAATATCAAAATCATCCGCAGGCGGTAGATCCTTCTCCTATTTGGCACCTAAACTCTGGAACAATCTTCCTAGCATTGTTCGGGATGCAGACAGACTCTGTCAGTTTAAATCTAGACTAAAAACGCATCTCTTTAACCTGGCATACACATAACACATTATCAATTTATATTTTCAAATCTGTTAAAGGATTATTAGGCTGCATAAATTAGGTCAGCCGGAACCAGGAACACTTCCTATAACACCAGATGTACTCGTTACATCAGAAAAAGAATGGCATCTACGCTAATATTAGTCTTTCTGTTTATCCCGAGGTTTACCGTAGTCAACCGGATCCGGGCCGTATCCAGCTGAGACCAAGGACCGGCACATGACACGACCACAACGCAGCCCTGAAGTATCAGCAGAGATCGAGTCGACTAGATCATCCATACCGGCATGATGAATACGATCCTCAACTGGATGGAACTGAAATACTTTGATTGTTGCGATCCTATCAGACTTATGATAACAACCTGATTAGTAATAAAGCACTGTTCGCCAGAGGAGAACTGGCCCCCCGACTAAGCCTGGTTTCTCCCAAGGTTTTTTTCTCCATTTTAACACCTGTTTGCCACCTGATGTCACCTGTTGGAGTTTGGGTTCCTTGCCGCTGTCGCCTTTGGCTTGCTTAGTTGGGGACACTTGACATTTGACTTGACATTTGATATTCAACAGTATTCTTGACATGTATTCAACAGTGCTTTGATCTGCCTGCATTGACACTATTCTTTAAGAGCTGCTGTGCAGCCAAAATTATGTACCAGTTATCAATGGTAAGCTGCTTTGACACAATCTGCATTGTAAAAAGCGCTATATAAATAAAGGTGACTTGACTTGACTTATTACTTCCTTCTCATCCGTGCTTAGATGCACACTCACAGAAATACTACAATAGACCATTTGCCGCTGCATAGATAAAGCTGCATAAAGATCCAGCTTATGCTTGGAAGCCACCAGAATACAAACAAACATGACGCTTAGTATTAACTGTATTTATAGTTCTTTAAAGTGACTCTGCGAAAACTAATCACATGGTGAAATTTTACCTATCACAGTCATTCAATGCCATATGAAAGCTGGATTCGAGCCCTTTCCAAATCTGTTTTTACTTCTTTCATAGTTTGTCTGTAACAAAAGTTATGGTTATCTGAAGTCGGCTGTTCGCGCTGATTTTCAGGAATGGAATTTTGAGAAAAACAGCTTTAAATAACTGTCACCCCCTTTTTTCGCAAAGACAAAAATGCACTGTCCAAATATAAATGGTTGTAATTCAAGAATGCTTTAGAATATAGACCTAAAGTTGGTCTTGTTTTAAAGAAGACACTTGTCAGATTATTGTAGAATTGAAATAAATTATGAAAGTGAAATAAAAAAAAGTTATACAAGCTTAAGTTTATGAAAATGTAAAAATATAATTGTTTATATTTTATAATAATATATTACAATCAGGGCTTGACATTAACACCCGCCAACCCGCCAAATGCGGGTAGATTTCAGCTGTGGTGGGTAAGACAGCCACTCCCACTAGCCATTTTGGCGGGTTGAATATAATTTCAGTTTACAGCCAAATGATCGTCGAAGATCGTCGTAGCACAAAATTACAATCCAATCACACAATTCGTTATTTATGTGCAGTTAGTGAAGGAGGGATAGACGGAATTGTGCTGAATGACATACAACAGAAGCGCTCTCTCGCGTGTGATCAGTTCTACTCGAGCCTGAATAGTCAAATACACGTGCACACACAGATGTCTAAATATCCATCGTGTGGAGTATCTCTGATGTGAATACAGTCGGTTATGGCTTAAGTGGACGTAAACAGGTGGGTAATAACTGGATATGCGTCAGTTACGTCCATGCATTCAGCAGCCCAATTAAATAGGCCTACCTACCTGTCTGTCATTAATGTTAATCAAACAACAAAAGATGTTAAATAAATGTAGCCTATATGTTGAATAAACCTACTGTACCTGAAAAAAGATTATTTTTAATTTACAATTGTTTTTGTAATTTGCTTCTTTGTTCTTTTATATAGCCTAACACAAATAACTTATAAAATTTCTCATATTAGCCCATGCTCATATTGTCCATCTCTTGTCCACCTGTACATACCAGCTGATATACAATGTAGTCTTGATTTGGATGGTCAATCTGCATTTAAAAGTTTGAAAGGGTTTTAAATCTTCTAAATCAAGTAAAATTACTTAAAATAAAGTAATTTAAGCATAACAAAGTCAACTGTAATCATATAAAATGTAATTTACCAACATCAAAATTGTGCTAGTAACTTTGGAAAACCACTAGCCACAGTGGCTGGTAAGCAAAAAAGTTAATGTCAAGCCCTGATTACAATGCATGTTTTACTCTTAAACTGCAAGAAAATAAAAGCCAAAAATGTAAACATTCCAAATTTTAGGTTGAAATATATATATATATAAAAAAAAAAGCTTTCAGCAAGATTTTGTTTTGGCGCAGTACCAAACTTTTTCACTAGATGACACCCAAGCTCCATATCTGACCATTTAAGCGCACCTCCATTTATTTGAGTAATCTGAACCACATATTTCCATATTTTCATACATTTTATAAAACAGACATCTATTCAGAAGTAGTATGGGCAGTATTTGGCAGTATTTAATTTGAATTCAACCTCTAATAAACACATAATTAGAACATGTGTGTTCATTATGGCTCCGTTGTTCTCTTGTGCTCCGCCTTCTCACGATAAAGTTGTATTCGGGTTTATACAGGACTGGTAGGAAATTTTGCATTAATACACCTTAATTCTACAAGTTATGTGATTTATTTTGATAGGTGAACTGTCTTTGTAGTGTTAAGAGAGGGAAAGCCATGGCCGTTTTTTTTTAATTTATTAATTTTTTTTTACCTCCGCTGGGTGTGTTCTTAAACAGTAACATTAGAAAAAGACAGCTTTGCCACTATAAATCGCTATTTGTCTGCACTTAACAAGCTAATTTTGTCAAGATATTTTTAAAGATGATAGACAATTTAATGAAAACCCAATTTTGACAAAAAAAGGACATTCGATTTTTTTACTTTACTGAAAACGTCCCATCGCGACATCTGACGGGTTTTTCCAGATCGCATCGCATATTAGCATTGCTAATAAACATTGCTCTTGAACATGAATGTGTCATTGAGTAATGCAACTAAATATGGTGGACGCCGATAAAGCACATTGCTTATATCACTTTAACTGTTTTCATAGACGTGCTAAACAGCGTATAAAATAGTGCTAACAACAAAAGACCGCTGCTGTATACCATGCAGTAAAACTGCTGCTTATATGCTTCAGTGATACACTCATGCATCTGTTGACATGACACTAGTTTAAAACTTGTAAGATAGCTAATTTAGGAATTGAAAACCAGACCACACAAAAGCACATATGTGGAATAAAAGATCATTTTTACTTATCTTAGATGTTGATTCAGATGCCTTCTGAAAGATGCTGCAGACTGCTAACATTAATCAATGCCAAATATTTGAATGTTTGAGCAGCAGGCTCATTGGCCGCCGATGCAATAGCAACCAATCAGCTGTGCTGTGTAGATAATGATGTGATCGCTTCAAATGAGCTAAAGACCCACCAGCCTGCATACGTCAGATTTTCTCGCTAGAACTATGTAATTACAAAGTGACAGTGACAGTGTTTCATGTTAGAGTCACGTATGATCTTACCACAGTGTGTCCAGTTTACAGTCAGGATTCTCCAGTCCAGCAGAGAGCAGCTTCACTCCAGAGTTTCCAAGATTATTCACAGACAGATTCAGTTTTCTCAGGTGTGAGGGGTTTGTTCTCAGAGCTGAAGCCAGAGCAGCACAACCTTCATCTGTGACGCCACAATCCAACAACCTGTAGAAAACAATGACACACTTTTCACTCCCTCAGATCAGACACACAGATTAGTTCAACAGACTTCATTATTTAAAAAAAAGAACAGATCACAATGTTTGATGTAAGTGAAATTTACCATATTATTTGTTTGTGTGAGAGGGAAAGCTTATTTAAAACTTATATGTGGCTTTGGACCACAAAACCAGTCGTAAGTCGCACGGGTATGTCTGTAGCAATAGCCAACAATACACTGTATGGGTCAAAATTATAAATTTTTCTTTTATGCCAAAAATCATTAGGATATTAAGTAAAGATCATGTTCCAGGAAGATATTTTGTAAATTTTCTACTGTATCCATTAGGCCACGACTACAGGGCAGTCGTGGCCTAATGGATAGAGAGTCGGACTTGTAACCCAAAGGTCATGGGTTCGAGTCTCAGGTCCGGCAGGGATTGTCGGTGAGGGGAGTGAATGTCCAGCGCTCTCTCCACCCTCAATACCACGACTGAGGTGAGACCCTTGAGCAAGGCACCGTACCCCCAACTGCTCCCCGGGCGCCGCAGCAATGGCTGCCCACTGCTCCGGGTGTGTGTTCACGGTGTGTGTGTGCACTTGGATGGGTTAAATGCAGAGCACAAATTCCGAGTATGGATCACCATACTTGGCCACATGTCACTTCACTTCACTTCACTTCACTTAAATATATAAAAAATTAATTTTTGTAAGTAATATGTGTTGCTAAAGACTCCCGTTTGCGTGTCTCACTTTAAGAGCCAATAGTAACTGACACCAAGTAGGTAGCACAATAATTCTTTTTGCAAACAAAATCAGATACTTTACACATTCAGATCATGCCTCCAACAAGCTCCTGTTGCATTATTTTCACCATCTAATGAGTCTGCACAAATTGAGTTTACAACAAAAACAGCGCACAGGCACTAAATGTAAACAAATGTCGATTTCACGTGGCAATTTGCTCATAACTTCATGAAAATTGCACAGATCATAGATCATGGCACAGATCATAGATCATGGCACATCATCATTTACAGATTAAAATGAGCCCAAAAACAACATCTATTTTGTTGATCACAAGATATTACTCACGGAATGATGTTACATATTTGGCTAAAAATACGTCTCTCGTCTTTCCGGGATGTAATGTGTTATCCAATGTTCCCCGAACCGTCCATGCTTATTTTCCAATGTGGAATAACAAGATTTTATCATCAGTTTCTCAGCATGAGAATGTCCAATTGTAATGTAATTTATATTTTCTAAAAATGTAAAAAGGGTTCTATCAAACGATACCAACCTTTTGACTCTCCTTGCTACAGTTCTGGAGTTCTGGAAAACAACTCTAAAAATGCTTTCAGGTCTTTAAAGACGATTTTTCTATATTTTGCCACCTTTCCCAATAAACTGCAAATGGATCTGTACCCTTCTGACTCTTTACAGATTCACACCTGAGAAGACAAAGACCCGCATAATGACCTGCATAATGACCCCCATAATGAGCTCTTTCAGTCAGGTAGGCTATGTGAAAAAACCTTCTGTGATCATGCTGATGAAGTGAAGTGAAGTGAAGTGACATGCGGTCAAGTATGGTGACCCATACTCGGAATTTGTGCTCTGCATTTAACCCATCCAAGTGCACACACACACCGTGAACACACACCCGGAGCAGTGGGCAGCCATTGCTGCGGCGCCCGGGGAGCAGTTGGGGGTACGCTGCCTTGCTCAAGGGTCTCACCTCAGTCGTGGTATTGAGGATGGGGAGAGCGCTGGACATTCACTCCCCTCACCGATAATCCCTGCCGGACCTGAGATTCTAACCCATGACCTTTGGGTTACAAGTCCGACTCTCTATCCATTAGGCCACGACTTGTCTTCCCCTGATAACAGTATTATTGTCCACTCTTGACAAAAAAACATGATTTTTGTGATCTCATGGATGCATATATTATTGCACGTGAAAAATTTTTTGTATAGGCCTATTATAGTTTAAATTACAGTACCAGTCAAAAGATTGGACGCACTACTATTATAATGTTTTTAAAAGAAGTCTCAAACCAAAATTGGTTTCTATTTTAATATACTGTGTTAATGTGCAGTTGACAAACTATACATCATTAAAAAGACCCAACCTTCACATTTTGACCTCTGTTTTACTCTTATAGTGACCATAATTTGTTAATAGCCTATGAGTCAGGAGTTATGAATATGAAAAACAGAGTCGTTACCTTTGACAAAACAACATCCATCAGGGCTTTTAGCTTAAAATCATGCACATTTGGATAAATATTGATGGATTCTCATATGTTTATGTCAATTTTCTATACAGAGAAGTAATATTTATTCAGTATCTATTGTCATCACTATGAGCGCTGGATACTGTGTTTTCAATTTATACTTGCAGCCAGAGGGTGCTCTATGCACCTTTAGTCCACACATGTCTCAGTGAAGAATAGACATACCATTTAACATTCCAGGAACTAACAACAGAGGCTTCCAGAGATCGCTAACCACGGCTATAACATGCAGATAAACACTTTTGAAGATAATAAATACACGATTGCGACGATGTATACATGTATTGCCTCAGAAATTGAGTCTGAATAGCGCTCGCTCTGTGGGCATGA
Organism: Anabarilius grahami; assembly: GCA_003731715.1. Taxonomy (NCBI): domain Eukaryota; kingdom Metazoa; phylum Chordata; class Actinopteri; order Cypriniformes; family Xenocyprididae; genus Anabarilius; species Anabarilius grahami. Next base: position 23,082 of record RJVU01004281.1, on the reverse strand, counting down.
AGATTATTTATTGAAATGTCAGATCCATGTAGAGTGGCAACTGGGGTGCTTGACAAGCTTGCATATGGAGCCAATGTCCTAAATTTCTGAAAGGCAGAATTTGAGCCATTGGTTTTTAAATTTTGCTATATGTTATGCTTTATTTATAAACCAATTGCAAGTGGAAGACCAGATTAGCCGTATGAGGAATGGCATTAGTTTAGGGGAACTTGACCTGTTGATGCAATAGACTGCATTGGAGTTGTTGCAAATAGAAGACAATGCTTTGGAGGCCCAAATTCAACTTGAAATACAATTTTATCATTTTTTGTCATACAGACAAAAGTAATATATCAATTGAAATTACAGAATGTATTTTATTTGTGTACACTCACAGTAAAAACAAAATGCTGTGCTTTTTGCAAAATAAAGAAACCTAACATGATGCGCGAGCTGCAGTCTCTCTCTGAATGAAGTCCATTCTGATAGTCTTCAGAAAATGAACTGTCAGAAATGTCAGGTTTTAAATCTTAAAGTCAAATCAAAAACAAATATTCTCTGTTCATGTAATCTGTTTGAAAAGAGAGAGATGTCAGTCTTTCACGAGTCATCTCATTATCCACTAATGCGGCCACGCCTACGGAATGCGCATACTATTCAGACGCAAATTTTGAGGCGATCAATACAACAGAGAGTGAACACCCACATCAGCTCGAAAAAAATTATCAAGCGTAGTCAGATTTATGTACATCATTTTGAGATGCAGTAAGAAATAATTTTGGAAGAATTTGCCTCAGATGAAGAGCACTTTCAATTTCACTTCGATCAAAGATCAACTTGATTAAGCCGATGATTGTGAATGGTAAGTTTTTTATTCTTTAGTTATTTATTCTAATAGTGATGTGGTGTCTATGAATATTAAACCACAAAAAGACTTTAAATATGAATCCTGCAAGTTTTGTGTGTCTCAATATAAATTAATGGGGCAGATTGACGCGCAATTTCATTAAGCTACTACACATAACTTACATTAGTAAATTACCATATTGGCTATTCCCAAACTATATTGCTATACTAAGATGAGTGAAATTGACTCAAATACGTAATACTGAATTAAAATGTGTTAGCAATTTATTAAAGGTGCCCTAAAACCCGATGGTCGCTGACAGAGCTCCAGCATTTCTCTGTAGAGAGAGGAGAACCTTCCAGAAGAACATCTCTGCAGCAGTCCACCAATCAGGCCTGTATGGTAGAGTGGCCAGACGGAAGCCAAAAGGCACCTGAAGGACTCTCAGACCATGAGAAACAAAATTCTCTGGTCTGATGAAACAAAGACTGAACTCTTTGGCCTGAATAGCAAGCGTCATGTCTGAAAGGGACCAGGCACCGCTCATCACCTGGCCAATACCATCACTACAGTGAAGCATGGTGGTGGCAGCATCATGCTGTGGGGATGTGTTTCAGCAGCAGGAACGCAGAGACTAGTCAGGATCGAGGGAAAGATGAATGCAGCAATGTACAGAGATATCCTTGATGAAAACCTGCTCCAGAGCGCTCTGGACCTCAGACTGGGGTAAAGGTTCATCTTCCAAAAGGACAACGAGCCCTTAGCACACAGCCAAGATAACAAAGAAGTGGCTAAAGGACAACTCTGTGAATGTCCTTGAGTGGCCCAGCCAGAGCCCAGACTTGAACACGATTGAACATCTCTGGAGAGATCTAAAAAAAAAAAAGAAGTGCAGTGCACCGACACTCCTCATCTAACCTGATGGAGCTAGAGAGGTCCTGCAAAGAAGAATGGGAGAAATTGCCAGAAAATAGGCGTGCCAAGCTTGTAGCATCATATGCAAGGACTTGAGGCTGTAATTGGTGCCAAAGATGCTTCAACAAAATATTGAGTAAAGGTTGTGAATTCTTATGTACAGAATACCTTTTTAATAAATTTGCAAAGATTTCAAACTTCTTTCACATTGTTATTATGAGGTATTGTTTGTAGAATTTTGAGGAAAATAATGAATTTAATCCCTTTTGGATTGAGGCTGTAACATAAAATATGGAAAAAGTAAAGCGCATGATTTTGTTATAGACACATGCTTTATGCATTATCATACAGTACAAAAACATTTTAAATTTTAGAAACTAAATTACTCATATTACTCATATTTTATATCATATGTTTTTATATTTTATTATAGAGCATGAAAAACATCCCTGTGTCATATTACATTTACATGCATTGATATATTACCTATCTATACATTTCATATTTCAACAACGTTTCACTCGATATCACACATTTCAGTTTGGAAAAAGCCCAACTAGTAAAATCTGTGCATATTAAAGTAAAAAAGAAAAAAAAGGGCCCACTGCTGAATCAAGCCTTGCATCATGTTCTTCTGAGGGAAATTCGAGGCTTATTCCACATTGTGTGTTTGTCTTCCAAACTCGATGAAAACTCGAAGTGACTGATGAAGTTACTTTGTTTACATTGAGAATAGGGGCGTTTACAGGATCGCGTGGATGATTAAGGTATGAATAGCGGTGGGAGTGGCACATTAAAAATAATTAGTTAAGACAAGAAAGAATGTACCTCTCGCTGGTTTCATATGGATTACATAAAGAGAAAAAGTTTCAACATAACTTATATCATATAAAAGTAGATATTCTAAGCTTTCTAGAAACATGTTTCTCATGTATGTGTGACAACTATTTCCTGAGTTTCAGATCGTTTTTAAAACACATTTCAGAAAGAAATCCACAGAGATTTATACAGCTGACAGCGCACCCTGTTTATTTTCTTTATTTTACAAAAGCACGTCGTTTTGATGTTATTAAAGAAGACATTCTGTAGTTTAAAATGATGTATTACTTTTATGTGTATGACAAAAAAAATTATAGAGTATTTCAAATCGATTTTGCTGCTATGTGAAGAAAATCCAGCAAAACGCACCAACGCATTTGCCGACCCCAGACAGTTAAGAGAAATGTCTTCTCATAGGATAACACACAGTCTTGTGAATAATTATGGCATAGACTTGTCATTGATGTACTATAAAATCATTGATGTACTGTAAAACAATCTCTACATTATCCAGTTTTATACAATTAAAATTAATGGACTGTGTTAAACTGAATGTGCTGAGATTGAGTGTGTTTAAAGAGAGTTAAATGTTGATGACAGTGTGTTTTTCAGTGTGACTATCAGTACTGCAGTATCACCTTAATGAGGAGCAGGTCATGTGTTCAGTCATTTACAGATCAATCACATGAACACAGCAGCAGGAGAAAAGAGAAAACATTCAACAGATGAATTATATTACATTATATGAACAGACATGATAATAATTTGAATGGTAATTTGATCATGTTGCGCTTGTAGTTTTGCTTGTAATTAATGTAATAGTTGGTAAAAAGCATTTTATTCTTTTATTATTTTGATGTTACTTTATGGATTGCAAAATTCACAGTGACTCAGATTCATGTGAGAGTCACGTATGATCTTACCTCAGTTTCTCTAGTTTACAGTGAGGATTCTCCAGTACAGCAGAGAGCAGCTTCACTCCTGAGCCTAGTTCATTATTAGACAGATCCAGTTCTCTCAGGTGTGAGGGGTTCGATCTCAGAGCTGAAGCCAGAGCAGCACAACCTTCATTTGTGACAGCACACTTCATCAACCTGTAGAGAACAATGACACACTCTTCACTCTCTCAGATCAACAGAGACTTCATTATCAAAGAGAAACCAATAATGTGAGCTCAAATCACCATGTTAGATGATCTTGGTCTGCATCACAAAGCACAAAACATTATCATAACACACCTGCAGTCAAACTCAAGCAGGACAAATATATTTTTTTTAATTGCATTTTTGTAATTTGTAATTGCAATATCTCTTTTTTAAACAATTAATTAGATATGTCAGTGAATTTTACTGTTATTCTAAGAGATTATGTCTATGTGAGAAAGATTATATGCAATCTGACATAAATTAAAACTGTATATCACATAAAAATCTAGAAAAAATTGTAACAGGAGAAGTTAATGTAATAAACATTAAAGAGTCATTAAACCCCCGACTTTCAGCTCAAGTCTACCTCACAATCATCTTAAATGTGTGTGGAGAGCTGTGAGAAGAAAGGAAAGAGTGAGTGGGGCAGGGCAAGACATGAGAGAAAGAGGGATGAGCAACTGTCATTTGTCAGCGGCCCATGCCGGCTCTCACTATATATCAGAGGGAAACTAGAAATTTTATAGCTGACAAAGTTAATTTCATGTGAAATACATTGAATACCATCAGTTTTTCCCTTTAAAAGTCTAAACATAAATGTTAACATACATTATAAATGCATATATTTGATAATAAATTTCTAAAACACGTCATAAAAACCAGTTGCACAAATCTACACACCTTCAGGGCACTGACAATAAAGATGAATAGTGAAACAGAAGATTCTCCTAGCTCTCAGAAAAATGCTTGCATCAAACAATTTGATTATGTCAGTAGTTGATGGCCAACCAACCGCCTGCAGCCAGTGTCTCACCCTGAAGGCATCGCAGGGAAAGCCATGCAGCACCCTCGAACTCTTACACCATAGACAAAAACACTTGTGACCCACGAATGCCTCTCTTATCTACTACGTGATCTTACAGTTTGAAGCATCTGGCATAGGAAAGCACCATGTGTTGTCATGAATAATAAAGAGAAATGTCTTCTCATAGGATAAGAACACACAATCTCATGAATAATTATGACAGACGTGTCATCTATGTAATATAGTGTTTCGCCATGTCATAATCTGTGATATTGATACAATGAAGATTTTAAACCTAAAAAAAAAAAATCTCTACATTATCTAGTTTTCTACAATTAAAATTAATGGACTCTTAATCCTGACTGTGCTGAGATTTAGTGTGTTTAAAGAGAGTTAAATGTTGGTTATAGTGAGGGCTGATCCTTTTGGGTAACCTACCCCCTAAACCCCCTCTCTCCTCCGCTCCACAGCCAGTACAGCTGCCTGAGGAACGGCTTGGGCCACCTTTGAGGTCTGCACCCACTCTTTCTGGAGATGATGATTTGACTCTGCTACCCAACTTTGGGTGTGGTAGCATAGTCCAAGTCAGACCCAGAGATGATGGCTCTGCTTTTCCGGGCTGCTGAGAGCGTCGGGCACGAGTGGAACCCTCCACTACATCCCGAACCCTCTTGGTTGGACAATTGGTTTCTCCTCCCAAAGGAGGACCAGGTGGAGAATCCACAGTTTGCTTTTCTTTTTGTTCTGACGCTGACCCCACAACCAGCAGTACCCACATTGTCAAAAAAAGAGCAGTTTCCTTCTTCTCTGGGTCCCAACAGGGCACAGAAAACAGTGGACATTGCAGAACCGGACCACTCTATTCCTCCTCTGTCGCCAGCAGGCAGCAGTGGGCAGCTTGAGGATGCAACCAAGCCTTCTCATGCACCCACACTGACCTGAAGGACATGTACTTTTATGTCTCGATTCTCCCTCGACACAGGTCATTCATGCGCTTTGCATTCGAGGGTTGGGCATATCAGTACAAAGTCCTGCTCTTCGGGCTGGCCCTGTATTCCCGTGTCTTCATGAAAGTCATGGAGGCGGCCCTTCTTCCCCTGAGAGAAAGTGACTGGCTCATACTAGCAGTCTCAAGATCAGTTATGCAAACACAGAGACTTGGTGCTCAGTCACCTCAGCCAGTTGGCAGCCACAGTGGCAGTAACACCGCTCGGTTTACTTCATATGAGACCAATTCAGCACTGGCTTCACGGCTGAATCCCGAGATGGGCATGGCAAATGCAGCAGTGAAAACCACACCGGCTTGTCACCATAACCTTCAGCCAGTAGTCAAACCCTTCATTTCTATGGGGAGGAGTACCCCTGGAACAAGTGTCCAGGCACACAGTGGTATTCACAGATGCCTCTGCCACCGGCTGGGGTGCCACTTACAACAGGCATGCAGTCTCAGGGGTTTGGAAGAGACGCCATCTGCATTGGCATATCAATTGCCTAGAGTTGCTAACAGTACATCTTGCACTGAGCCATCTAAAAATGCGCCAACAGAGCAAAGATGTACTGGTCCAGATGGACAACACTGTGGCCGTTGCGTACATCAACCATCAATGTTGCAACTTGCCCACCATCTCCTCTTCTGGAGTCAGAAGCATCTGAGGTCGCTTTGTTCCATTCACATTCCTGGCACGCTCAACCATGTGGCCGAAGAGCTATCATAAGCTGCACTCCCAGGAGAATGGAGACGGTCCAGACCTGTATGCCTCTCAAGAAATCCCTCACTGCCTGTTGTTTTATTCTCTGACCAGGGGACACTCGGCACGGATGTACTGGCACACAGCTGGCCCCAGGGCATATGCAAATATGCGTTTCCCCCAGTGAGACACTGTGCAAGGTCAGGGAGGATGAGTAGGTCCTGCAAGTTGCGCCCCACTGGCCCAACTGGACCTGGTTCCAAGAACTGATGCTCCTCGCAACAGCCCCCACTTGGCCGATTTCTCTGAAGAAGGATCTGCTTTCTCAAAGATGGGGCACCCTGTGGTACCCATGTCCGGTCCTCTGGAAACTCCATGCCTGCCTCCTGGATGGGACACGGAAGTTCTAGGTGATTTACAAGGGGTACTTAACACCATCACTTCAGCACGAGCACCGTCTTCAAGACAGGTTTATGCTCTGAAGGCTGTCTCCCTCCAGCCTTAAAGTCTATGCGGCCGCTATCTCAGCATATCACGACCACATAGGATGCAAGGACGTCAGGTTCCTTAGGGGGGCAATTCCTCCTCGACCTCCCTCTATACCCTCTTGGGACCTCACTCTGGTGCTGAGAGCACTTCAGATTGTCCCTTTTGAGCCTTTGCAATCAGTTGATCTGGAGATTTTAACCATGAAGACTTTGCTTCTGGTTGCATTGGCCTCAATTAAGAGGGTAGGGGACCTGCAGGCATTTTCGGTCAACGAATCACGCCTAGAGTTCGGGCAGGGCGATGCCCATGTGGTACTGAGACCCCAGCCTGGCTTTGTGCCCAAGGTTCCTACCACTCCTTTTAAAGACCAGGTAGTGAACCTGCAAGCACTGCCCCCGGAGGAGGCAGACCCAGCCGTAGCTTTGCTCTGTCCTGTCCGAGCATTACGAATGTATGTGGACCGAATGCAAAGCTTTAGAACCTCAGACCAGCTCTTTGTTACGGAGGTCAGCAGAAGGGATCATCGCCTTGGCTTACCAAGCACAAGGCATGCCCTGCCCGCTCAGGCTGCGAGCTCACTCTACTAGAAGTGTTGAGTCCTCCTGGGTGCTGGCACATGGCGCCTCGCTGACAGATATTTGTAGAGCTGCGAGCTGGGCAACACCTAACATGTTCGCTAGATTCTATAGCCTTTGTGTCAAGCCGGTCTCCTCCCGTGTTCTCACCTCAACCGATCAGAGACACCGAGAGGCCCCAGCTTAGTGTCAGCTTGCTGTGCTAATACATGCACTCAATTCTCCAGAGAGTCCCTACGAGGCAGACCCTGTTGAGTCCTGTGAGCACCCTTCGGCAGCTGGACGTGGCGGAGCGTCTGGCACCAGGCCTACATCTGATGTATCCACAAGAACCAGTTCGACCCTAAGGGGGATCCCATATGTGTAATTTCCATGGTAAAGCTCCTAAGCAGAAGCCCGTGTTTTTTTACCTTGACAGAGTACGCTCTGCCATCTCTTCCATGTGTTGCACCCTCCCAAACCAGGTAAGAGCCACTCAGAGACCTCGATATGAAGTACAGCACTACTGGGTTAGTCCGTATATGCATACTCCACTAGACCTTCTGCAGGATGTGGGTTCTGCAGTGTTCCTTTTCCTATGGAAAGGGTACGCTTTCCCAGTGTTATCCAAGTTCAGTGAGTGGGCAGTGTTCATTTCTCTGCATAAGCTCTGTCTGACCAAAAGGGAATGTCTTTGTTCAGAATTAGAATCAGAATGAGAATGTGCTTTATTCACCAGGTGTGCACAAACACACAAGGAATTTGTTGTGGTTTTCTACGGAAGCTCTTGGTACACACATACATGTGACATGAGAACAGAAACATTTAAATAAGTAAACTAAGAAAATAATAAGTCAAATAAAATAAATAATAATACTAATGTGGTATACATCTGGAACAGAAGACATACAGATTTGTATTGTATATACAGCAGGGTGAATAGTATATATATATATATTTACACTAATTTTTACTCTCTCTCAAGTACTGAAAGTGAATACTAAAACGGGTAATTGCTATGTTAGCTGTTTAAGCTGGAGATAGCGTTGGGGAAAAAACTGTTCTTATGCCTAGATGTTCTAGTGCACAGAGATCTGTAACGTCTGCCTGAGGGCAGAAGTGCAAAAAGGTTGTGTCCAGGGTGAGAGGGGTCTGTGATGATGTTACCTGCCGTTTCTTCACACTGGCGTTGTATAAGTCCTGAAGGTTGGGGAGGTGCATACCAATTATCCTTTCAGCTGTCCTAACAATCCGTTGCAGTCTTCTTATATCTGATTTGCTGGCTGACCCAAACCAAACAGTTATAGAAGTGCACAGAACTGACTCAATAACAGCTGAGTAAAACTGTGTCAGCAGCTCCTGTGGCAGGTTGAACTTCCTCAGCTGGCAAAGGAAGTACAGTCTCTGCTGGGCCTTTTTCGCAGTGGAGTCAATGTGATTGTCCCACTTCAGGTCCTGAGAGATGGTGGTGCCCAGGAACCTGAATGACTCCACTGCCTCCACAGTGCTGTTCATGATGCTGAGTGGAGGGAGAGCAGGGGGGTTTCTCCTGAAGTCCACGATCATCTCCACTGTCTTGAGCATGTTGAGCTCCAGGTTATTGTGACTGCACCAGACAGCCAGCTGTTCAACCTCCAGTCTGTAAGCAGACTCGTCTCAATCCCGGATGAGGCCGATCAGTGTGGTGTCGTCCGCAAACTTCAGGAGCTTGACAGAGGGGTCTTTAGAGGTGCAGTCATTTGTGTAGAGGGAGAAGAGCAGTGGGGAGAGAACACAGCCCTGAGGAGCTCCAGTGCTGATGGTGCGGCTGCTGGATGTGAGTTTTCCCAGCCTCACTAGCTGCTGGCTGTCTGTCAGGAAGCTGGTGATCCACTGACAGATGGAGGTTGGTACAGAGAGCTGGGTCAGTTTATTCAGGAGGGTATCCGGGATTATGGATTTGAAAGCCAAACTGAAGTCCACAAACAGGATCCTTGCATAAGTTCCTGGTTTGTCCAGATGTTGTAGGATATAATGCAGTCCCATATTGACTGCATCATCCACAGACCTGTTTGCATGATAAGCAAACTGCAGGGGGTCCAGCAGGGGTCCAGTGATGTCCTTCAGGTAGGCCAGCACCAGTCTCTCAAATGACTTCATGACCACAGACGTCAAAGCAACAGGTCTGTAGTCATTTAGTCCTGTGATTTTTGGTTTCTTGGGCACAAGGATGATGGTGGAGTGTTTGAAGCAGGAGGGGACTTCACACAGCTCCAGTGATCTGTTGAAGATCAGTGTGAAGATGGATGACAGCTGGACAGCACAGGCTTTGAGACAGGCTGGTGAAACACCATCTCGGCCTTTGGCTTTCCTTATCTTCTGTTTCCTGAAGACTCTGCATACATCCCTCTCACCGATCTGAAGTGGAGGTTGAGAAGCAGGAGGGGGGAGGGAGAGGGGAGAGGGTGTTGATGGCTGTGTGGTGAGCCGGTCAGAACGGGTGTGGGGTGTGAGACCAGGTCTTTCAAACCTGCAGTAAAATGTATTCAGCTCGTTGGCCAAAAGTTGGTTCTCCACAGTGCTGGGGGATGGGGTCTTGTAGCTGGTGATGGTTTTCAGGCCCTTCCACACTGATGCTGGGTCAGTAGCTGAAAGCTGGTGTTCTAGCTTCTTAGCATAGCTTCTCTTTGCTACACTGATCTCCTTATTCAGTGTATATTTGGCCTGTTTGTACAAGACTTTGTCCCCGCTCCTGTAGGCATCCTCTTTGGCCTGGCGAAGCTGTCTGAGTTTTGCAGTAAACCAAGGTTTGTCATTGTTATATGTTAAATAAGTCCTGGTGGGAACACACAAGTCCTCACAGAAACTGATGTAGGATGTCACTGTGTCAGTGAGCTCATCCAGATCAGTGGCTGCAGCCTCAAAAACACTCCAATCAGTGCAGTCGAAACAGGCTTGTAAAGCCCGCTCTGTTTCGCTGGTCCATTTCTTTACAGTTCTTACCACAGGCTTAGCAGATTTCAGTTTCTGCTTGTAGGCTGGTAGAAGATGAACCAAAAAGTGATCAGAGAGTCCCAAAGCAGCTCTGGGGACAGAGTGGTATGCATCCTTTAAAGCAGTGTAGCAATGGTCCAGTATGTTACTGTCCCTGGTGGGGCATGTAATGTGCTGTCTGTATTTAGGCAGTTCACGGGTGAGATTAGCTTTATTGAAATCACTGAGAATGATAATGAAAGAGTTTGGGTAACACTGCTCTGTGTGTGTGATCTGATCAGCCAGCTGTTCGAGCGCCGCGCTCACGCATGCATCAGGAGGAATGTAAACACTCACCAGAATAAACGAAGAAAACTCCCGCGGTGAATAAAAAGGCTTACAGTTAATGAAGAGAGCCTCCAAATTAGGGCAGCACATCTCCTTTAACACTGTCACGTCTGTACACCAGCCTTCGTTGATATAAAAACATAATCCATCGCCTTTCGTTTTCCCCGACAACTCGGTGACGCGATACGCTCTGAACAGCTGGAAGCCCGGCAGATGAAGTGCGCTGTTCGGGATGGCTCCTTTCAGCCAGGTTTCCGTGAAGCAAAGTGCAGCAGAGTTTGAAAAGTCCTTGTTCGTGCGGGTGAGGAGAAGCAGTTCGTCTGTTTTATTTGCTAGGGAGCGGAGATTCGCTAGATGAATACTCGGCAGCGGAGTCCTAAACCAGCGTTGTCGGAATTTCACGAGCGCGCCGGTGCGTTTCCCTCGTTTGCGTTGTTTGTAGCGCTTGTATACAATCGCAGCTCCTCCAACCAGAATGTCCAGTAAAAAGTCTGAATGTTCAAAAGTCTGCAAAAAGTTATTTGGTGTGTTGTTTCTGATATCTAGGAGTTCGTCCCTAGTAAAGCTGATCGGAAAAAAGTTACTCAAAACAGGACAAACAAACAAACAAAAATAACAAAAATAACAAAACTACCAAGACGCTACAAACCGTATGTAACAGTGTAACATATGTACATATGTAACAGCTGCTGTACCGCTGCTGGGGTGCCGGGTCGCCATCTTAGCTCAGCTCCTCAGCTAAAAGCTGATATGCGCTTGAACTTGCTGCTCATTTACACCCACGCTGCGAGGCAAAGCAGCTGAATGCAATAATCATATACCAATGTGCATGAGCTCATTTTAGTTACACTCGAAACAGATCGGCCTCTAGATATCCCAATTCGTTGGTCAGTTCCGATGTACGTTTCCATTCCCTCCTTCAGGGAATGAGGGTTACATATGTAATAGATGTTTTTCAGTGTGACTATCAGTACTGCAGTATTAGCTTAATGAGGAGCAGCTCATGTGTTCAATCTTTTACAGATCAATTACATGAACTCACAGCAGAAGGAGAAAAAGAGCAAAAAGCTTCAAACTGAAAAATATGAATTCTCTTACATTATATGAACAGACGTGATATTTGAATAGTAATTTGATCATGTTTTTTCAATAGTTTGCATTATATACCATTTAGATGTTACTTAATGAATTATTGAAACTGCAAAATTCACCGTGACTCATATTCATGTGAGAGTCACATATGATCTTACCTCAGTGTCTCCAGTTTACAGTGAGGATTCTCCAGTACAACAGAGAGTAGCTTCACTCCTGAGTATCCTAGTTTATTTCCAGTCAGATCCAGATATCTCAGGTGTGAGGGGTTTGATCTCAGAGCTGAAGCCAGAGCAGCACAACCTTCATCTGTGATACCACAATCCCTCAACCTGTAGAGAAAAATGACACACTATTCACTCTCTCCGTAGCCCATATATGCTTTGAAGATTACTAATAAAGCATCTCTGTGTGATATAATGTAGCTAATATTCATCTAATCATGTTCACAATATCAGTGTTATAGATGGAGACAGATACTGAGAAAAGATAAATTTAATCAATATAAATGTGAATTAAATGAGTTTCCTCTTCAGTTATCAGAAATTAATATTCTTAATTTTGCTCATCTTTCTGCACATCTTTTTTCATCATCATGTTTATTGTTAGTGTTTATTTGTTTGTGTACTATTTTTTGTTCCATTAGTTTAGTTTTGTTGAGTGCAAATAAGTCTCCAACAAAGTTGTTGTGTGAGCAGTGGTCATGTTTTTTCTCTCAATCTGTTACATTATTTTGTGAAACTGAAAAAGAAATACAAAAATGCTTAATTAAATTTAAACAAAATACAATAACTCGTTATACAATGTTGTTGTATGTCTGCATAGCAGAGCAGATATCTTTGTTCTATTATTGAGGTCTGTTTCCCATGCTTACTCTGGGTTAGTGCCTGAATGTTTTTTTCTGAGGAATGTTTCAGTAATAGCCTGTTGTGCGTCTGCATAGTCATCTTGTCTTGTGTTTATTTCATGCACCATATGACAGATATGACAAATGTTTACATTAACATTGGAAAATTACAGTCGTTTATACGGGATCACATAGCAATCTTTTTAAGTGTCCGTATACATGTAAACAATGTAAACATTTGTCATATCTGTCATATGGTGCATGAAATAAACACTGCTAACGTGCTTCCAATATATATAAATCCTAACAAGATATAGACAAAAAGTATATAAAATAACAACTCTAAGCAAAAGAGGGCATCAAGGCATGCCCTGTTTCCTGAGATGCCTTCATCTGATTGATTTTTGAAGGCAGCATAGATGTATCCTTCGCTGCCTTTGATATCCCATAATCCTGTGTGTTCCATTCTGTGACAGTTGCACTAGAAAAATAAAGATGCCATCCTAAAGTTGCATTTGCTGTTCAGTTTGTTTGTAAATGTACATTTATGATGAACATTTTCCACTTTTGATGTCATTTCTAGCGAGGAATTACTACTGTAGTAATTAAATATTTGTTTAGTTCTCACCAAAGCTTGCGCTAATTTGCTGTAGATAATTAAACTGTTAAGCTGCCTCAGAAGTCTGTCTGAAATCAGTTTCGTGAGGTGTCTTCATAAATGCTGCCTTTTCAGCCAATAACTTGCAAGGCAGTGTTTAAGAAGGCCCCTTACGAAACTGATTTTGGACAGACTTCTGAGGCAGCGTAACAGTTTAACAGAGGCGACAAGTCAGCTGCCCAGGTTTTCGGATGCAGCCAAAGTTTTTCGAATGGTAGTTTAACTAAACCTATGGCAGACATCGCCATCTAGCGGGGAGGAAGGATTACATTAGATATGACATAATATGGACCTTGGTGAAATATGGCCAACCTCAATCCCTACTCTGAAATGACATCATTTTACAATACATGGGACAAAAATAATGACAGTTAAGATTAGTTAAATATGATTTGTTGTCAGCCAATAGTTTCATGAAAACAACAAAATCCATTCATAAATAAAATAACCAATGAAAAAAATATGAACAATAAAAGAAGATAATCATAGACAGAACGGCAAAGGTT
>RJVU01004255.1:6628-22937 GCA_003731715.1 Anabarilius grahami | reverse complement strand
ACGTCACAACACTGGAGAAAAGACGTTTGCAACTTCCGGTTCACAGGGACTTTAAATATCTTAGTAGTTAAATGCAGAGTTTTCTACTACCTTCAAAGAAAATAGTCATTTTTAATGGGCAATGGTTAATGATAAAACAAATTAAAAAACAAAACAAAATACTTACTCTAACAAAGAGAATTGTTTTCTCATCAAGCATTTTAACAAATGCTTTAAAAGTCATCCCTGGTGATGCCATTTTCATCTCTTGAAATGAGACAAGCACATCTGATGTGAACAGTGTACTTGCAGGCCAGTAACCACTCCTCTGAAGTTCTGACAAAGACGCCTCTCGTGAATGTCCACATGAAGTTCGCTACAGCTTATAAATCAAGAACAAAGCATTTATAGCTGTATTTATAAACTGCTTACTAATGTCTATAAATGCTTTATAAATTATTAAGTATTTACTAATGTTTAACTAATGATTCATAGCATGTTACCAACACGCTTAAAGGTTGACCATTATATTGGTTTTACTGAATACTTGGAACGAAAAGGTACGGTCAAGTACTGTTGCCTACTAGGGTAATAGATCTCGGGTAAAAAAATCAAACTGTACCGTTCTCCATGGTTCAGCACGCACTTGTACCACAGTTCATCTCAAATCTGACGATGTGTATCTATAAAATGGTTTGTTGAAAATCACAACACATAAACCAGACAGACAAAGTTAGACTAATGTATGTTTCTTCAATTCCAAGTGATCACAGGAACCACAAGACAAACATTTCCTGGTGGAAACACTCGTGTGTTTGTCTGACTACTTTCAAATTCCCATAAATGCATCACAATACTAGGTGGAAACAGGGCAATGGACCACTTACTATGATACAGACAGCACAAGTCACTAAATCCTCAACAAGCTACTTATCAATCAATAAATAAATTACATCAAGATCTAACATTGTGTTTTGTTAAGGTACAACGCATACTGATTTTATATATATGAGAGAGTGATAGGAATGTTTAGAGTTTGTTGTTTTACTGTGGGCAGTCGTGGCCTAATGGATAGAGAGTCGGACTTGTAACCCAAAGGTCATGGGTTCGAGTCTCAGGTTCGGCAGGGATTGTCGGTGAGGGGAGTGAATGTCCAGCGCTCTCCCCACCCTCAATACCACGACTGAGGTGAGACCCTTGAGCAAGGCACTGTACCCCCAACTCAGCCTTTAAGTTACATTTGAAAGTGTTCAATTCTCTCCAAGAACATTAAAAACATGCACGTAAAATGAATAGCCAAACAGTTTGGAAATGCTCGCTTTTGGGTATTATGTTTGCTTATCTGCTGGTTTTCTGGAACACGACTGTCCAATTCTTTCTAAGAATCATCTGTTAAATTAACAATGGCTTAACAGTCTGAAAATGCTCACTTCTTTTGTTTTGGAAGAGCTCCTCTTGGAGATGTAGGTTTAACCACCTTAGTTGCGGCAGTTCAGCCTTCATGTCCCTGGAAACACAGGAGACAGATAAGTAGATCGACTGGAGTCCTTGAGGTAAGCATGGAGGTAAGTCCTTAACGAACAAGACCGGACGGTGACTGAGTGTGTGTGAGTGTCTTTTATTTGGTGACTGATTGGCGTGCTGATTGGGTGCAGGCGCTTCAAAAGCTTGATTACCCCTCGTCTTTAGACGGGTTCTGGGGATCTTTAGGAGTAATTTTCCTTCCGATCTTAGTCCTCTCACAGAAGTGTAAGGGTGAAGTAGGTTAGTCAGATAGGAGGGAGCTAGATTATTCAAAGATTTAAAAACAAGTAGTAGATTTTATACTCAATTCTGTAATGGGTAGGTAACCAATGTAGAGATCTCAGGAGGGGCATAATGTGATCGAATCTTTTATGCCTCTTCAGAAATTCTGTCTTTTCTAGATAATTCAACAGGCAAACACACAGGAAGGCAGGAACAGAACACATGTGGACACTGTTACTGGGAGATTGAGAGGAGTGGTGAATATGGCCCGGTTTCACAGACAAAGCTTAGCCTAAACCAGTATTAAGCTTTAGTTCAATTAAGGTATTTAAGTAGCTTTTATAAACTTTCACTAGAAAAACACATTGCTGGTGTGCATCTTGAGACAAAACAATAACACTGTCATATTTTAAGATATGTCAATCCAAGTTGCTTTCAGTTAAAACAGCTCAAACATGCATTTTAGTCTAAGACTATCTTAAAGGTGCTACAGAGGATGTTTTGTTTTATACATTTTTGCAATATTACTTGAAACTGTCTTTACTAACTGATAAAAGACTATTTATTAGGTGCACTGAAAGGAATATTATTAATATACATCATCTGTGCACGAGGTAGGGCCTTAAAAACATCAGCCAATCGCGTAAACGATTGGCCCTCTGGCTTGTCAATCACTGCCATGATGTTCCTTGTGAGAGACGCGCGGCTGCGCGCTCCAGTAACTTTCCACACTCCACAGGCGCCGCATGCAATGTTTTTGTCAGGAGACAGGAGTAACAACTGCAGATTATGAGTTACCTGCGGTGAGTTCGACATAATGAATCCACTAACACGACACAGCGAATGCTGGTGGTAAACACTCGTGTTCCAATACTCATGCACGAGTTTTGGGAGGCGTTCCTAAGTCTTTGGTTTCTCAGTCGACGAAAAGATCCTCTTTAGCACCTTTAAGTCTTGTCTGTGAAACCGGGGGTATGTGTTTATATCAGTGTCATATAAGAGCATCAGCAGGAAGGGACGGGGTGATGCGTGTCAGTTTGGATATAATGATCAGTCCTGGAGTTTGATCTGCTCTCCTGACAGATACTCATTCAGACACAATAAGATAGAGACTAAACTCCCTGTAAAGCCCATCATCAGTAGAACAGGAGTGAATGATGAAGAGGATCACTATAGAACAGGAGTGAATGTGGATCACAGTGCAGGAACTCTGTCCTTCTACAGCGTCTCTGGAGACACAATGATCCTCATCCACTCAGTCCAGACCACATTTACTCAACCGCTCTATCCTGGGTTTAGTGTTATAATTACTGGATCATCAGTGAAACTGTGTTAATGTTAAATCAGATCAGACTGATTCTACCCATAATGCTTTGAGCTCATGATGAATCAGTGACTGTGATAGAGTCTCTTTATTACATTAATACTGTCACTGAAATATCATGTCTGAATAAATGTGTGTAATAAGTGTGTGTGTGATAAATCCTCATATAGACAGATCTGTGTGTGTGAGTCATGATAAGTGAAGGTGTGTATCTGTTCTTTTCTCACCCTCTACTTGTGCTGATGGAAATCAGTTTTTATTGTAGTTTCACATCAATCTCTTTTATTACTGTCAAAATGACCTTTCAGTTGAAAAGTGCCTTTCACAAACATGATTCATGAAGAACATGTCATTGTCATAATTCATGTGATTTTTCTCTGTTGTTTGTGCTCAAATAATAAAACACAATGTGATGATGAATATTTGAAATGTCTGAATGCTGTATGAATCATCAGCTGCATGTGAATATAATCCAAATCAAATATGCATTTATCACCTCGACAAACAATAAAGAAAGATAGTTTTGAAGATTTCACTAACCTTGTTCCTCCCTGATATAAAACTTTGAGCCGATCATCATACCTGATTCTCCCTGATCATTGAAGCAGTGCGTGAGGATGTTTCAGAGATTCAGAATCACCTGTCCAATTACACACAATCTAACTTCAGTGTCTCCCTCAGCAATGTATCGATACTCAAAACCATGATCAGCAATGCAGCGATTGGCTGGTGGCAAGATGTAATGACATCATATAATTAGAAAAGAAACCTGACAAATTTTATTAACCTTTATAATGAAACAGCCTAGCGAACAAAATGACATTGCGACACAAATGTTATGAAAGATAAATTAAATGTGCACAGTTTTTTTTTTTTACATGATTCCCAATTATATAGATTCACAAGCATTTGTACAGTCATACATTTTTTTTTTTAATGTTGTAATTCACAATTCTTTTAATTTTATCTTTAAAGCAGATTTGTTACATGACAGCATTAATTAAAGTTTTAATTAAAAATTAATTTAAGTCAAGATCAAGTTATCTGCATCTCAAGCCACTCCCATAATAGTGTCACCGTTTAAATTAATGCACTGCTCAGAATAACTGTACAAGCATGTGTGTAAGACTCCAATACAATTGTAAAGCAATTATTCCATCATGAATAAATCTTTCAATGAGTAAAACTGGCTGTGTCTATAGTGTTATAGATTACACAACATTATAATATTTTCAAATTAATTTGTAAATTATTATAATTTTAAATTATTGTCCCTGTATAAGTAGAGTACTCTTGAAATAAAGTAGTCATGGCTGGGACAGATTTTAAGTATCAATTCTGCATAAAAAGATGCTTAAGCTTGGTTTAAGTTTACAGACCTGTTGCTATGACAGCAAGTCCAGGATGAGCGTTGAAGAACCAAACAATCCAAGATCATGCCAAATCTTCATCAATCAAATCCAAGTCATTTGATCATTATTAAAATGTCCAGCTCTACAGAAATAGAGAATATACAGAAGTATAATCTTACAGAGAATATTACAGAATCCATATATATCCGTATAAATTCCTTCCGGCACATTCAGTGTCGTTTCATTCAAGTGGACTTACTATAGAGAAGGGGTTAGGGTTATGACAGTTCCCTTCAATTCACTTTAATTCATTTTTCATTTGAATTCAATTTCCCTCAGCACTCCCTTGTAAAACCTCACTTCTTTCCGTCATTTTTTCAAACGAAACGAAAGCAACCGTGTCTGCGTGAGAGACTGTTGCTTACTTTCCTAATTTCAATGATGATATACTAACCGTCAGAAACCGCATCATGGTTTATATGATGTTTTATATTATTGAAGCACCTGTAAACTTATCAGTTTGACAGAGTTTTCTACTTCAAGTCAAACATTTTTCTTTCATAGCTTTTGTTATGAAAAATAGCAACCTACACATAAAGAAACAATAGCTACAACATGCCACAGTTGTAATATAAATCTATAGTGAAAATGTATTCCCTTAAAATAAGTATTCTGATCAACTCATATTGTGTAAGATTTTGGTAGTTTAATTCTACAGTGAGCAGTCAGAGATGAATTTGTCAAGGAGCTAAAAACTTCTTGACAAATGTTTATTTAGTCCATTTACTTTTTTTTTTCTCTTCCAGCCAGAAAGCCAGAGGAAGTAGTCAAACGGTACAAAGAAGTGCTGAAGACTTTCAAAAATGTTAGAACAATGTCTACAGCCTTCCATCGGCATGGGCTGGATAGAGGAACCATTGCTTCAACGGCTTCAATTGCAGAGCTTGCCATTGCAGATCCTGGTTTTTACCAGGAGATTAAAAAAACATCTAACAAAGAAACGCTCCTTGAATTTGCAAAAGTGTGCAATTCATTGACGTCTATTTCAACAAAGCAAAAATTGAAGAAATGAAAGAAAACGATGAGCTTCTACCCTTGCAGCATAGCTTTAATTAAGGCTTGTTTGAAGCTGCATCTCTGAAGTAAGTTTGCTTGTTTGTTTGCTTGTTTAAAGGTTTCCAATTCCACTCTTCTGTTTGAAATACTCATTCTGAACAAAAACATCTAATGTGAGTGTTGTCTTATTACTATTGTTGTGTTCTTATTATCACTGTTTGTTAATAAAAAGGATAGTGTCTTTTTTATTTTTTGCATGAAACATAATTTGGCATTTGCTTGTTTAATAAATCTTAGTATTATTTGCAATTTCATTTATAATTACAATGTTATTTGTTCAACCAGCATAAAAGTTCTTCCAAAGCCTTTTCTGTATTTGTGTTCTTATTTTGGTGACTCATAAACACCTAAACAAATGTATTACTTACTGGCAGTTTAGCCTTAATTATTGTCTTATTCTGGTCAATAAACTTGAATGTCACTTAATAAGTGCCATAATTAATGAGGATTTAACTTTCACTGTAGGGGGTCAAATTGCCTTTATTAGTACTCTATTGGTGGCAGTTAGCCTTTAAGGGGTTGTTCATTGCGATTTCACTTGTTTTACTTTATATGGTTAATTAAACTGATTTGTGCAGTTAAAATGCTAAATCACACATAAGTTTACAACTGTAACCTGTTGATCATCAGTCATCATTTAATAATTCAATGACTCTGATTTGGGCTTTCTGCATGACATACTGATATATATATGTTGTAGCGTCAGTGAAGTATTATTATTCAGCAGAAGATTTTGAGGGAGTTTTACCTAAACAGCGTATGAGAACGACACAGAAGAGAAGAGATTGTTGAATAAAGTCATTATTTTTGTTTTGTTTTTGCACATAAAAATAGGGTGACCACCTGGCTATTGATGTGTTGCAGGACAATAGATGTGATTTTGCCGGACACGATTGAGACACATATATATTTACTACTATTATGCTATGTGAATATTTATTTACATCCGTTGCTGAGTATTGTTTTGCCTTTGTTTTTCCTTGTCTCCATGTTCCTTGTTCCTTGCCTTGCCTGTGTTTTGACCCTGAACTGATTTCTTGTTTTTGATCATTTGCTGCCTGCCTTGACCTCTGCCTGTGTTTTGGATTACTCTTTTGCCTTGCCTTCCTGTATCTGTTTGCTGGTGCTTGACATCTGCCTGTACAACTATGCTCTTTTTAATAAAGCCTGCACAAGGATCTCCAACTCCGTTGCCCCGCTCCATACATTACAGATGAGTGCACATGCAGGAGGACAAACTTTGAGCACGCACATGTGATATCTGAGTGAGAGAGTGTGTGTTCAGTTTTGTGCACCTGTGAGAGGAGAGATTCTTGCTCGCTAATTTGATGCGCTCCTCTCGCGTTACAATCATGCGCTAGATAACATGAGAAGAAAGTCATGTCTGAAAGTTGCAATAAAAATTTTTATTGGTTAAAATGAATGGAGAATATCTTGTGTTTTTTCATAGGCGCTTGACCACTTCCGTGGATGGCACTTAAGCATCCACGGGATCGGTGCATATTCGTTGGAAATATTTGCCATCAGGATGGATGATTACATACTTTAATTTGGGCATCTTTGAGCAGCTGTGAGTATCTTTTCCAGTATGTGAGATGAAATCCTTGCTGGTGTAGCTGTGTTTACCGACTTAGGCCCGCACTTAGCCTATTCCTTTGCACTGTCCACTCAGTTGTCATCAGCAGGAAAACCTCTCTCTACGATTGCGTTGGTTATTTTAATAGCTAGAATATGATGGCTGCACAAATAGATTATTAAATGCCAGTCATAGTTTTTATGTTTCTTACTGTGGTATTGTAACTTCTGGGATGAAAATAATAATAATAATACAGACATAACTGAAATGCAGGACACTACTTACATCTCTATATATATATATAAAAATACTGGCAAAGTTTAATCCAGATAAATACTTCTTTTCAGTTGTTTGCATGTTCAGTATAGACATACAACTTAGATCTGACCACAAATCCGGTCTCTATAATGACAGGCGTGAGTGTTGTGGGTTGCTGGGGGTGTGGTTCATCATCAACACCATCATCTACCACAACATCATCATCACTGGCCTCTAAAGAAATATTATGCAAAATGCAGCATGCTGAGACTGCTGAACTGATATTTGAAATGCTTCTCATTTGTAGACACTGGAGCCTCCTAAACTTTCATTTTAGAATGCCAAATGCATGCTCAATGACCATGCGAGCAGTATTGAGCTTTCTATTAAATTGTTTTTGCCTAGCAGACAAGTGGCCATTGTCTCTATAAGGCCTTATAAGTTGAGGCAACAGAGGGTAGGCAGAATCCCCAATTATGTGCATTCCCTGTGGGACAAAGGAATGGGGATTTTCTTCAAGAAGACGACCAACCTCTGTGAAGCGAAATGCTCTGGCACCATGCCAACTCCCAGGGTGACCCACACTGATATGACAGAAGCACCGCTGATTGTCACAAAACCCAGTTAAATTTACAGAATAAAACTGTTTCCTATTCAAGTATGCTAGGGGATTATCACAGTGGGGTCTCATAGGAATGTGACACCCATCCACTGCACATACAGTGTTGGGGAAACCTGCTGCATCAAACCCTAACTTCGACATCTCCAGCCTTTGGCCTCTGGGCCAGGAAATGTGGTGGGCCATGTATGTATTAACATAGCAACAAAACTCATGGAGATGCTTGGCAAGAGTGGATTTTGACATGTTGAATCTATCTGCCACCCCACGATATGACTCCTGATTGGCCAACGTCCAAATGCAGGCAAGAACACTGTTTATGAGTGGCAGTTTGGTCTGTTGTAAATTCATATAAACAGGACCAAGGGTGGTAATGACATCCTGCAAAGGTAGAAAATTGGTTATCAAGACAACATGCTAACACTTGAAATAAGTAAATACATTTTTTATTGTCTAGTACACACACCTCCACTTGTTCTTTGGAAAGCCTGAAATGACCTCTGAGACTGTAGAGAGGGACAACATCCTCCACAAAATTATTATTTTTTTGGAACCATTCTATATATCAGAAAGAGGAATTGTACTCACTATATATGTGGAACTGAAAACACAGGTAATTAAAAAATCTAATTTCAAGGTTTATGTTTAAGTAGGATTTTAATAATCAGAATCAGAATCAGAAAGAGCTTTATTGCCAGGTATGTTGTTTACACATACTAGGAATTTGTTTTAGTGACAGAAGCTCCACAGTGCAACAGAGTGACAGCGACAAGACAAGACACATAATAAAAAGAATAAAATAATAATATACAAATAATAAGGGTATTCAGGAGTGTTGAAATTGTAATAAAAGCCCATTATTTCTGTGTGTAAACAGAATTAGAATTTCTTTATATTTAAACAAACAGGCTAGCAAGCCACTATTGATTACAGAAGCTATGTTTCTTGATTAAATTCATTACATCAATAATACATTCTAAAGCTATAAACAATTCGGTCATTTAATTTGGTTTGCCACACAGTATTTTATTCCATGTACAGGTTTCAGATTCTTGGTAATATTAAACTATGACAATAATTGTATATTGTTTATTAAAGTACGTAAATGAATACTTTTTACATTAAACCTTTACTCGCCTTTGTTGCTCGTTGTGCTCAATTTCATGCAAGAATAATGGAATTTATATAGTTTCCAGCTCGTCTGCGATAAAAGCAAGCAAATGCCACGTGATCTGCCATGACTGACGTAAATGCAGCAAACTACGGGAACCACAGCGTGTCCGACTTCACGTCTCCGTTTTCAGCTCCTCCCCGCCTGCACGCGGCTAATCTCGCCGATCGGTTACATCCAGCCGCAGCCGATGTCGAACACACCTAATTTCTCTGACCATAACAAATGTGCTTTACAAACACAAAGTTGGAACAGTCAGAGAAAAATTAATAATAAAAGGTAAAGAGTCAAGAGCCCAACTAAACCAAACACTGACCTCTTTCATGGTGACTTGAAATTAAACATTCCATAAAACATGAATTAAGACCTTTTTTCTCTCTTTCCTTCAATGATTCTGGTTATTAACATCAGGTGTCTCCACTAATTGTCAATCATCACTCAATCATCAATCAATTATCTCATTAACTTTAACACTGCTTCAGTGTTAATTTTCAACACCCGGCAAGATGGACTGGAATGTTAAAAAATGTGTTTAAAATGAAATGTTGTAAAATTTGAAAATGAAAAGGATTTAATAAATTCTGATTTTAATTCAGTGTGTGTGTGTGTAAAATATATATATATCTCGTTATAGTCAACGATTGTACGCTGTCAAAGCCAATTTTGTACCCTTTTTGAAGGGTCAATTTTTGTACTGTTAAATAAAGGTACAAAATTGTCACCAAAGGTACAAAACTGTTCTCTTAAGGTACAAATCACCAGTGTACAAATGTGTACCCTTGAGGGTACAGCCCCAGTGACAGCCCATTGTACCCCTAAAGGTACAATTATGTACTTTATTTTCTGAGAGAGTACCAGAGCCAAATATATGCATGACTGAGCACAAAACAGAGGACAATTGTTGATCCTTTAAACTAAAATTTTTAGGTGAACTAACCCTTTAAGTATGTGTTTTATTTCTAACTGTCAGGTTGTTCTAAACCCTTAAGACTTTAATTTATCTTCAGATCACAAATTAACATATTTTTGATAAAACCCAAGAGCTTTCTGACCCGTCCATAGACTTGAATGCAATTGACACTTTCAAGCCCCAGAAAGATATTAAAGTCTTGTGGGTTTAGGAAGACAAAAGCAATTAATACTGTAATTTACATTTTTGGGTGAACTGTCCCTCTAATTGTTTGTTAATGATGAATTCAGTTTTTTAAATTACACAGCATTCTACATTTATTGCTACATAAGTGGGTTTGTAGGATTACTTGTTAAAATGACACTCGGATCATCTTTAAAAAAATGCAGCTTTACTTCAAGACATGGTCATGGACTTCAGAATGTCTTTTTACACTGCAGAAGATCTGATAACACATTTTTTGTTTTTCAGACAAATGTTCGGACCTCTTTTCCCTCAAAAAACACCTGCCCAAAGCAGTGAGGATGGGGACTTGGATGTAGATGGTGAGTTGAATAGTGTTTTACATCAAGGCAAATAATCCTTTTTAGAAAACCTGCCTTTAGTTATAGGACCCTAATAAATTAGCCATTCACTATTGAAGGATGTGTTAAATTAATGTTAATAAACTCTGCCATTGTTAAAGACTGTTAGTCAGATTTTCCTGTCAGCCCTTTAGTACACATGAACGTTGAAGATCCAATAATACCTGAGGATTCACTAAGTAACAGGTACGAATGCTTTTCTGTTGCAGATCAGAGTCGGAGAGCAAGCCAGGCCAACAGGCCCTCACCGAAGAGAAAGAAAAGGGGAAAACAGACAACCATATCGAAAGGTATGTTCCTTTACAGGAAAGATTTTTCTGAAGTAATTTTCTAACCTCAAATCAAGTTGTATTAACAATTTTAAAAATTTTAGTGGGAAATGTCAATATAATAAAATATATTCCGACAGGATTTGGTATGAGAGGAAGGTATCTGACAGGAAAGATTTTTCTGAAGTAATTTTCTAACCTCAAATTAAGTTAAATTAACTATTAAAATGTTAGTGGGAAATTAACATAATAAATAAAATATATTCTGACCAAATTTTGTCTGGGAGGTGTGTTACCTTATCTCATGTTACCCTCCGGGGTGTCAGCACATACTGCTGCCCTCAGCGTGGCACTTGCCTCTACCAATGACACACCTATCTGACAAGGAAGGAAAAATGAAAATTAGTGCAAGTACACCAAAAATGTCAATGCCTTCCCTGATGACAGCAGGCTAAAATAAAATGATTTTCATGATACCTGACACATTCATGTATGTTTTATTAGACTCAATTAAGCTACCATTTTGTCAAACATTTCTTATCCTAGACATTCTAGTGAGACAGGTGCTAGGTCTTCATTATAGTTTATTTAAATGTGATTGAGTACTTTTGTGAATATTTTGCTTCACCTTTAGAATGGCATCAGGAAGCTCTCCATACTCCCGCCCCCTCCTACTCGTGTTCTTTGCGTGGAAAACCGCAGTAATTGTCGTGCTGCCAGTAATGAAACTGTGAGTGGCAAAATACAGGTGGCCACATACAAAAAAAGCACAATTAGTTGCCTCACTGATGGGAAAAAGGTGTACCTGGCACCAGTAGATGGTGAAACATCTACTTTGCCTTTGCAAAGGGGCAGTCGAACATCATTAAAAACTTCTCCGTCTCTGTCAAGTTCGGCAGAGAATGCATTTTCTTGGGAGCTACCTCCAAGAAGTTTGTATGTGGCCCACTTGCAGTGACAGAGGATGTAAAAATCCACACAGAGGAGATCCTCAATCCTCCCTCTGTCTATATGAACGGGGATGAGGACGACCTGTTTACCCGGGGAGGGTATGTGACGCTTAAAGGCAGAATTGAAAAGGTAAGTGGTTTGAGATTAAAGAGTTAGTTCACCTAAAAATAAAAAATAATGTCCTTAATTACTTAACCTCATGTCATTCTACTCCCATTAGAATCTTCAGAACACAAATTAAGATATTTTGATTAAATCCAGTGGCTCAGTGAAGCTCCGAAGCAGCGTTTTGAAATCGGCCCATCACTATATTGTTGAAAAGGCATTATTTTGTTTTTTTTGGAGCACACAAAGTATTCTCGTCGCTTTGTTATATTAAGATAGAACCACTGAACTCACATGAACTGTTTTGAATATGTTTTTAATAACTTTATGGATCTTGAGATTTTCAATGGCATTGCTGTCTATAGAGGCCTCACTGAGCCAATGGATTTCATCAAAATATCTTAATTTGTGTTCTGAAGATGACCAACATGAGGTTGAGTAACAAATTACATTATTTTCTTTTTTGGGTGAACTAACTGTTTAATTAAATTTTAATACATTTACTTATTTTGATAATTTAAATTCGATCACTTTGATGAACTCTTTTCTCTCTCTCTCTCTCTTTTTTTTTTTTTTTTTTTTTTTTTTTTTTTTTTTTTTTTATTTTTTTTTTTTTTTTTTTTTTTTTTTTTTTTTTTTTTTTTTTTTTTTAAAGTTGCTAGCATTTAAGATTCACAACTTTCATGGCCCCTAAAATGTTTAGTTTAATGAATAATAGGTCCTCCTTTAATATACTCACCTGTTGCTGAATTGAACACTTTAACTGCCATGAAAAGTTTTTCCATCTTTTAAGATGCTTCCCAATCAGAGGTTCTGTTCTTTTGATAAATTATGTAAAAAAAAACAAAACAAAAAAAACACTTTCCCCTTCCCCTGGAGGAGAATGTGTTCTTCTAGCCTTTGCAATTGTATGTAATTGTTGGTAATGCAATACATATAAAACAATGTTATATTTAACTGTAGTTACAGGTGGTCTGAATGACTACGGTTAAAGATGGGAATGTCCCCATACTTGATGTGTCCTTAAAATGTGGAAGGAAGATAGCAGACAACTCTCTCTGGTGGGATGAAGCATTATCAAAGCTTCATTTGGGGGCCCAAGTTGAGGTGACACATTTGAAGGCCACAATCAGGGAAAATGGACACAGCAAGTTCCATTCGTCTTCCTTTTCATCCGTCAAGGTACATAACAAAGGCCCAATCCAATTTAAAATTATGAACAAGATTTAACATAACATACAACAAATGATTATTTGTGGTTAAAATCCTTATTATTGCCCAAAAATACATACATTTTTGGGTCTTCTTGTCTGCTTGGGCAGCCGTGTTGCTGCTGTAGATTGCCACCTACAAACATATGCAGGGAAGTGTCATTGCCCTGAATTTGAAGTGGGGTCCCAAAAAATCTTTGTTTAAAGGGCTAAAACTCCAACTAAAGGAGAATTGAGACACTCCTACCCTCCATTGTGCACATTCACGTGTCTCAATTCTCCTTTAGTTTGAGTTTTAGCCCTTTAAACGAAGATTTTTTGGGACCCCACTTCAAACAAGTATAGGGGTAAGTGGTGTAAATGAGACTGGGCCTAAGTGCAACACATTAGACCAGTGATTCTCAACCCCAGATTTAATTCCAGATTTAATTTTCACTCAGTTTTCATTCTTTAAAATTAAGGTTCGGAGAGGAGATGGTCATCGAGGGGATTTTAAAAGATGAAGATGGAGATGGAATGGTGCTTTTATCCGAGACCTTCGAGGAGTACATAGTCCCCGCTGCAGTGGCAACAGCCATTGCAGAAGATGTTTTCAGCAGTTTGCCACATAGAGTAAGTGTGGGACATACAGACCACAGGGTGAACAGCATCCAGCCTGTCGACGAAATGGAAGAGTTGTAACTGTTTACTAGTTACTGCCATAACTGTTTAAATGTGATTCATAAAATGTTATTTATATATATATATATAATCTATGCAGTTACTTTTGTTCTATGTTTGTTCTATTTGTTTTCTTCTTATTTGTTCAGATGTTAATGTTATTAGTGTATTATCACCTTTTTTCCATGACTAAATAAATAAATAAATAAATAATAATAATAAAAGTTCATGAAATGCATTGAAATATCAAAATTTGTAATAAAAGTTCAGTAAATGTTGTCACTAAGGCTGTATTTTCTCCCCTCTCTACCAGACCTCCACAGGGACAAACCCCACTTCAACTCTGCGCCCTAAATCGGACCCACATGTGGGTCCAATATTGCATCATCATAATTATTTTAAAAAATCTATAAGTTGTGGAGCACAAAANACCTCTTTCATGGTGACTTGAAATTAAACATTCCATAAAACATGAATTAAGACCTTTTTTCTCTCTTTCCTTCAATGATTCTGGTTATTATCATCAGGTGTCTCCACTAATTGTCAATCATCACTCAATCATCAATCAATTATCTCATTAACTTTAACACTGCTTCAGTGTTAATTTTCAACACCCGGCAAGATGGACTGGAATGTTAAAAAATGTGTTTAAAATGAAATGTTGTAAAATTTGAAAATGAAAAGGATTTAATAAATTCTGATTTTAATTCAGTGTGTGTGTGTGTAAAATATATATATATCTCGTTATAGTCAACGATTGTACGCTGTCAAAGCCAATTTTGTACCCTTTTTGAAGGGTCAATTTTTGTACTGTTAAATAAAGGTACAAAATTGTCACCAAAGGTACAAAACTGTTCTCTTAAGGTACAAATCACCAGTGTACAAATGTGTACCCTTGAGGGTACAGCCCCAGTGACAGCCCATTGTACCCCTAAAGGTACAATTATGTACTTTATTTTCTGAGAGAGTACCAGAGCCAAATATATGCATGACTGAGCACAAAACAGAGGACAATTGTTGATCCTTTAAACTAAAATTTTTAGGTGAACTAACCCTTTAAGTATGTGTTTTATTTCTAACTGTCAGGTTGTTCTAAACCCTTAAGACTTTAATTTATCTTCAGATCACAAATTAACATATTTTTGATAAAACCCAAGAGCTTTCTGACCCGTCCATAGACTTGAATGCAATTGACACTTTCAAGCCCCAGAAAGATATTAAAGTCTTGTGGGTTTAGGAAGACAAAAGCAATTAATACTGTAATTTACATTTTTGGGTGAACTGTCCCTCTAATTGTTTGTTAATGATGAATTCAGTTTTTTAAATTACACAGCATTCTACATTTATTGCTACATAAGTGGGTTTGTAGGATTACTTGTTAAAATGACACTCGGATCATCTTTAAAAAAATGCAGCTTTACTTCAAGACATGGTCATGGACTTCAGAATGTCTTTTTACACTGCAGAAGATCTGATAACACATTTTTTGTTTTTCAGACAAATGTTCGGACCTCTTTTCCCTCAAAAAACACCTGCCCAAAGCAGTGAGGATAGGGACTTGGATGTAGATGGTGAGTTGAATAGTGTTTTACATCAAGGCAAATAATCCTTTTTAGAAAACCTGCCTTTAGTTATAGGACCCTAATAAATTAGCCATTCACTATTGAAGGATGTGTTAAATTTATGTTAATAAACTCTGCCATTGTTAAAGACTGTTAGTCAGATTTTCCTGTCAGCCCTTTAGTACACATGAACGTTGAAGATCCAACAATACCTGAGGATTCACTCAGCAACAGGTACGAATGCTTTTCTGTTGCAGATCAGAGTCGGAGAGCAAGCCAGGCCAACAGGCCCTCACCGAAGAGAAAGAAAAGGGGAAAACACAACCATATCGAAAGGTATGTTCCTTTACAGGAAAGATTTTTCTGAAGTAATTTTCTAACCTCAAATCAAGTTGTATTAACAATTTTAAAAATTTTAGTGGGAAATGTCAATATAATAAAATATATTCCGACAGGATTTGGTATGAGAGGAAGGTATCTGACAGGAAAGATTTTTCTGAAGTAATTTTCTAACCTCAAATTAAGTTAAATTAACTATTAAAATGTTAGTGGGAAATTAACATAATAAATAAAATATATTCTGACCAAATTTTGTCTGGGAGGTGTGTTACCTTATCTCATGTTACCCTCCGGGGTGTCAGCACATACTGCTGCCCTCAGCGTGGCACTTGCCTCTACCAATGACACACCTATGCGACAAGGAAGGAAAAATGAAAATTTGTGCAAATACACCAAAAATGTCAATGCCTTCCCTGATGACAGCAGGCTAAAATAAAATGATTTTCATGATACCTGACACATTCATGTACGTTTTATTAGACTCAATTAAGCTACCATTTTGTCAAACATTTCTTATCCTAGACATTCTAGTGAGACAGGTGCTAGGTCTTCATTATAGTTTATTTAAATGTGATTG
>RJVU01004142.1:185559-240978 GCA_003731715.1 Anabarilius grahami | reverse complement strand
ATATATATGTATATTTTTTTTTTCTGTTTTTTGTTTTGATCTGTAGAAATGTGACCTGGATATTTTCTTTTTTGTGAGATTAATAGTATCATTTTGTAAGCTGACAGTAGTTTGAAACTTTAACATTCAACTGGCCAATTATTATTATTTTTTCATCTTTGCAACTACTAACAATCCATGAATTCCCATCTGACTGTTCTTCTCTAGAACTCAAGTTTCATTTAGTGCACTGCTTTCATTTCATGTGACTCCACATACAGTACATGTGAACCGTGAGGAGAGAAAGCTGTAGCTTATGGTAGATGCAGTAGATCATGAGGTGAAGGATGAATCAGGAATCATGGCAGTCAGTGTTGTACAGATAAACAGATTCACTCTCTGAACACTGAAGGAGAGAGAGAGAGACAGAGAGCGATTGGGGAGGAGTAGAAGGGAGTGTTTAAACACGCACTACCCTTTCCTCACATCTCTATTAGAGCCGACACTGAAATCTCACCTCACAATACTCCAAACTTACAGCAAACTCTATCCCAGCTCTATTCTACAGATAGCAAGTCCCTTCTGGACTGAAGAGCAGCCCTTCACTCGCACGGCTCACACTCACAGATTCATCAGGATGTGGATGGTACTGCTGGGACTCGTGTCTGGATTACTGGCCTCCTCCAGATCAGAGGCGACCACAGGTGAGAAAACTCATCAGAAGGATCATGTCTTTGTGTATTATTGACTATGAAT
The DNA here is from genome assembly GCA_003731715.1 of Anabarilius grahami. Taxonomy (NCBI): domain Eukaryota; kingdom Metazoa; phylum Chordata; class Actinopteri; order Cypriniformes; family Xenocyprididae; genus Anabarilius; species Anabarilius grahami. Next base: position 240,243 of record RJVU01004142.1, on the reverse strand, counting down.
GGAGCAGCGCTGTTGCTTGCCCTTGTGAAAAAGAAGTGCACTTTAGTATACTTTTAGAAAGTGTACTACTTATTGCGCAAATAACATACTTTAAAACAACATACTTAAGTGTGAATTAAATGTTATGTTTTCGCCGCTTAAGTGCATTTTATTTGTACTTAATTTCAAATGAATCACAGATTAAGTTCATATTCAATGCAATAAGTTGAACTTTTGAGTGATTTGTTGAACCACTTAAGTGGGACTTTAGTACATCTTTATATGAACTTTGAATAATGATAAAGGTGTACTTCCAAATGTACTGACAGGCAATTAATGTGAACTATGTCACTTACATGTACACTATTGTATAATTAAATATATTTGTAAGTACATTTTTCTAATAATGAAGTTTTTAAAATTTGATTTTAATAATCTCTTAATTAGTTACAATCAATACAAATGCAAAATTGAAACCCTCTAGATTTGACAAAACAATCTGTTAAATTGATGCAATTTGGAGATCCAAGGACAGATGATTAAATTGATTTTATTGCTTAACAAAATATAAACAGAAAGTAAATCATAGACATATTAATTTTGATTGATAAAAATGTGAGTTTAATAAATGACAATTATCATAACAGAATACAAACAATAAAAAACCAACCTCCAATATCTCTGAAATATTGAAGTCCAAAATAAGTACTATCAAAGGAAAATGTTAGTAATAATCTTAATCAAACTTTAGTAAAATCTTAATAAAAGTTTAGTTATCTTAATCCAATCCAAATATAATGTTAATCAAAAGTTAAGTAAGTATTAAAAGTATAAATCTATAAATCTAGATCTATACGTCTGAGTCAAAAGTTCTTGCCTAAGAAGAACAGAGTTGACGAGATCTCGCTCATTATGCAAAGAGCAGAAGTTGAGTCACTATAGAAAGAGAGATCAGAGTCCTGCAACCGGTCGGGTACCCGCATAAAAGTGGCTAAAACGGGTGGATTGTGACATTCCTAAAATTCACGGGCGGGGATGCGGGCAGATAATTAACTCCTTGCGGGCGTGTAGTAGTGCGGATGAAAAATATGCGCAATATTTGTATGTCTAAATTACCATTACACATATGCAACAACGATATGACATTTGACCCATCACATCACCACCACTGCGACAGTGTTGTTACTTTTGTTGATGCTTCTCGTCATAGACGTGTTTATTATAATGTCTATGCTTCTCGTAGCCTAGTTGGAGCGAGCGTTGCAGGAGTAGCTATGGATGAATGGCGCAAAACAAATCGCACTTTAGCCTGTTTCATTAGCCCATTCATGACGCTGTTGTGATGTTGAGAGAGGTGCGAGATAAAAAATAAAGCACTTTAATTGGAATGATTTTAGCGTGTGTGATTTATCGCGGGCACGGATCGGGTAACGGACCAAATATTAACGGGTCTGGGCGGGTGCGGATTTAATTTTGATATTATCACGGGTGACGGGTCGGATCTGGTGCTGAACTTTGCGGGTATGGGCGGGGGCGGGTCTCCAAAAATTGACCCGTGCAGGACTCTCTGAGAGATTTCGAGAGAAATGCAGAAGAAGCAGGGCCCTTCTTTATACCCAATAACCAGACATTATTAAACCACAAAAGCTATTAAAGTGAATTAAAAATAATACAGCTGTCTCTGCACTTCGCAAGTTCAAAGTACAGTCTGACAAAGGATTTGTCACGATCACATGTGAGTGCCCGTGATCACCACCAGAGGGCACTCCATCCTAGACTGTTGTCACTGTTTTGGACTCCATTACCCATAACTCTCTGCCCGGTCTATCAGCCATGATTGTTTGCAGCTGTTTGTCATTAGCATCATCATCTGTCCATAAAAGCCAAATTCTCTCACTTACTAATCGCTAGATCTTGCAGTTGTTACCTTTGTGTTTCTGATCCACTTTATTCTGTTCCTTTGTTTCTAGTCTTGTTACTTCAGCCTGTCTTGTGGATTTCTCAATTTGCCTATGCCTTGTAACCTCGTCACTGTTTGAACTGATTTATTGCTTTTAGACCCTAGCCTGTTATTGACTACGATTGTGGATGACCCTTCAAATAAAACAACACTGCATCTGGATCCTCAAACTTTGTCAATAACAGGCTAGGGTCTAATACCAGTAAATCAGTCTAGGATGGAGTGCCCTCTGGTGGGGATCACGGGCACTCACAGGTGATCGTGACAGGATTAGATGGACAAGCGAGGTATCAGTTCCTCTTTTCGTGGAAATTAGATACATCTATGACAACAAATACCTATTAAAGTGTACTCTTTGGCCCATGCACACGTCTACTTCGGCAGACATAGCCTTAAAAATAGCTGTACTTTAACACCCTTGTATTTACAGATTCCAAAGGAAACTTTCAGAAAGAGTGTACGTGTGCAGCAAACATAGAAAAAACATACCAGTCAGGAATGAAGCCCTGAAAAGGCCTTTTCATTTTTAAAAAACTGCGCATTTGCCATAAAATCATAAAACAATAAATGATTATAATATTATTGATTAAATTATTGATCATGGGCAAAAAAACATTTTAATTTTCAATCTTCACTCAAAAATATATTCTATAAAAATATAATTGAAATTTTAAAACATAAACATTAATCTTCTTTTAGCCCGCATCATAAACAAATACACAAAAACCTTTTTGTTGATGCACAAGAAAACACTATACACTAACATAAAGAGTTACAACACTTTCACTTTCGTTTAGAAAGAATCCGGAGGACAATGAGGCTTATATGAACAATCATTTTCTCCCTCAGATACAACGATACCCAAACCTGAACCTACCCATCACACAAAACTTTCTGCATTTTTACATTTTCAAACAAAATCATTCTCTATGTATGTAAGCTTGTTTCATCATGGGGACCTACAAATGTCCCCACAATGTCAAAATGTACTGGTATTGATATATGGGCCATTCTATAGAATTGGTGCAAAAACTGCTGTCCCACAACAACAACAAACACATTTAAAAAGCATTTAAGTATTCAAATTTTAGATGTTTACTAAGATCCTTCTATTATCTATTGAATCCCACAATAATATTTAAAAAATCAGTAAGCTAAATATATACAGTATATAAAATCATAATTTATTGGGTACTTTCAATTGGAAGGTGGCTGTACCGAACCCTAACCACTATATTTCAGCTAGTAAAAGTATTGAAATAATCTTTGCATTTTTTTTCCATTGTTGTTTTTAAAAAATGTTTATTTGTTTATTTTTTTATGCGAAGATTTAAATCATGAAACTTTATGTAAAAAAAAAAAAGTGTCTCTCATTTTCATGTCACTACCGAGACAGTGTATGTTTTAGTCCATTGGCTAAGACTGATTTTAACACACTTCTACATTTCTGATCAGGCAATATTCCTGTGTTCCTCCCTCTCATAGCCTCTCTTTTATAGTAGATAGGTACTATTATTTGAGTTAAATGTGTTCAAAAGTCTGAAAATCTGTGTGTAACTTTAAGGAGCATCACTACCAAACACCTTTTTCTGCAATTAAACAAACTTTGAGTGTTATTCCATAAAATGTAGTTTTTATGTTTGTAAAACTGTTCAGAACTGTGCTAGATAACCATGTGCTGATTAGCATCTTGGAGCTAGGCTCAAAAGTACCTAAAATTGTCACAACCGAAACTTCACCATGTTTCGGTCGTGACTGTTTCGTTGTGACATCATTGTTTTGATAGTGACAGAAGGGAACAAATAATCATTTATTTGGGGAAAATAAACACAATTTTAGTAGTTATGCAAATCATTAATGTTTTAGGAGAGTTTTATTATGCGAGTTAAAATTCTGTAATGTGATGTGGTTGGTACCGACACATTACTGTCACTACCGAAAAAGTGCAGTTATGACCGAAACATGGGATGTTTTGTCAAACATAAAGTATATTGAATTATCAACTAAGATTAGATTACATTGTTTTTATTTGTCCTTGAAAGGAAATTTGTTTCCACCATAGACGCGTACATAACACAGACAACACATATGTAAGTAATGAGTGAATCGCTCATGGCGCTCATGGCGTAATAAATGTAACTTCTGTTACTGTTCACTGTCAGGTCAGGGACTATTTTTCCAGCAGAAGGAAGCCTTTTAATGATTTTACTTCATGAAAGTTGCATTGATACATATTTTTTCGGCTTTAATATTTATTTGATATGCATATGAACCTGGCAAACACAAGATTTTCGTTTCCTATCAGTTAACCACGTAATCTGTGTCACTCAGTGTCACAACATAGGGACCAGAAAATCGCGCAGACAAAGTTGATCCAAGAACAAGCAATAACACCAACACTTTTCCCCCAGGAGTAAATGACAGAGAGAGTGCTCTCTCATCATATTGGCACTTCATGCCTTTCTGGGCAGCTAAAAGTGACATTTTACACATATCATGAAGACGCTCTTTAAACCTGCTTACATAGTTTAACACATTAGACTTGGGATTTTTCCCTCGTGCGAGTATCTGCTCTTTCAAAACTTTTAGTGGACCTCGGCAAGAGATTGTAATATTTGCTTGAAAAGTTTGGACAAAAAAATGACGCCCTGGTCAGTTTGGACTATTTTAGGCAGACCGAAGTTTGAGACGGCAATTTATTATGACTTCTAAAATGTTGCCTATAAGCTTCGGGTGCCAATTCGTAAGCATGAAGAATGGCAGCCTTAATAGTATCATAATGTAAACTATCACCTAAAGGAAGAGTGGAACACACTTCTTGGGCCTTATCAACCAACATTGTAACAGTAATGGCCAAACATTCTTGGGCCACTGAAGAGAAGCAATGTGTTCGAAAGCATTGAAATATGAATCTACCTCCGACTCTCTAAAGTGAGGCACAAGAACGATATGTTTGCTTACATCGAAGGCAGTCGAGGGTGGATCAGCCGTCAGGGAAGCTCGGGTAAGATTGGCAGAGTTTGGCTATGCATTCGAAGCAGTGGTGACTTTCATGGCCTCCAGTTTCGATCTGTCGCAACTTTACCTGTTTTTTCAGTCTACACAGCATGAGACACGGGAATGCTGCGTGATTGTTTTTATCGAAATGTGGCTAAACAACAACATCCCAGACTCCACCATTCAGTTGCATGGGCTAACCTGTTACAGAGCGGAGAGAGATACAACACTGTCTGGTAAGGCTCGTGGAGGGAGCTTGTGTGTGTATATTAACAAAGACTGGTGCAACACTGCTGTGTTAGTGTCCAAACACTGCTCATCGCTGGTGGAGTTTATAATCGTGAAGTGCCGACCCTATCTTCCGAGGGAGATCACAGCCATTGTTATTGTTGCTGTGTATATACCCCCTTGTGCTAACGCTAAGGACGCGCTTCACAAACTGTACAGCTCAGCTCTATCAGTGAACAACAAACAAACAACCCTGATGGGTTTTTTAATCTTATCTGGTGACTTTAATCACACACTTTTAAAGAGAGTTTTGCCGAAGTTCCACCAACATGTGACCTTTGCAACAAGGGAAAACAACACATTGGACTTGGTTTACATGACAGAAAATATGCGTACAAGGCTGTACCTCATCCCCACCTCGGGTACTCCGATCACATCTCTGTCATGCTAATAATTAAATAAGTAAGAGGCACATGGGAAAATAACCAGAACAGATTCACTATGACAAACAACACAAGGAATCTACAATGTCAAAAGTTAGTTTGTTCCCACAACACAGGGATGTAACACATGCGCTCGTGTGGTGACTAGCACTTTTGTTACTGAGTATTTCAATGGGTTTAATCTCAAAATGGTAAGATTGTGTTAATTTTTATTTTTTTTTATTATGTTTTATTTTATGCAAAATTCGGGAGGAGCAATGTTTAAATAATCTGACTAATCATCACGTCATTTCAGCCAGCTGTCAGCAATCAGTAATCAACATATCTACCCAATCAGCATGCAAAGCACTATATATAGACACAGTCGACTCACCCATATTCCTCGACAGTTTCTCAGCATTTGGCTCGCCCTCTTGTTACGATGTCTGAGATCGAGTTGTTTCCATCCAATGATGAATCCCTTGTTGCCCAGGAGCCTTCTCAGCACCCTGCCGATGCACAGAGCACCTGAACCGAACCTCCAGCGACACCGTGCGGTCGTCAGCCCAGCCGCGCCGCCTCCCGTAGCCCAAGACAATGAGGCTTGCATTCGCCTCCACCATCAAGACACCCACCACCATCTCCAGGATCCTCCTATACCTCAGCACAGCCCACGATTCCTGCAATAGAGAAATGGACAGTTTTAGGATTAAGACAAGTGCTAATCAGCGTCGATGTACATTTTTCAAGGAGAATGAACAAAGCTGAGCTATATAATCTGTGTGTCTCACTTCAGTCAGCTTTTCCATCTCCAAAATCAACTCCACCTTCCAAAGCCACGAACAAAGCGAGCAAGAACTGTAAAGCCCCGTGCCAACGCTCTCAAAAATCACCTTCTTCCTCCATTGCAGGACTGCCTCCTGTCGAAAATCAGGAGGCAGCAGCAGGCCTTCAGCCAGTCTAGGCCGCGCCCCAGACTCCGCCACTGCCAGGGCTCGATCTTCTCCTACCTCCGCCGAGCTTCAGACTGCAGCTTTTTCCAACGCTGCGCCCCAGGTCACAATACCAGCCTCTGTCAACAACACAGGCTGTCACCATGAGTATGCCTCCGCCAGAAGCGCAGGCGCAGCCATCTCAGTCTTTTCTTGTCACTTTCTTCAATCCTCTGCCCTGTCAGTGGCCTGCAGTTCCACCATCAAACTCTAGCGCGAGGCTGCCTCAGCTAGTGACGCAGGCCCAGACGCCCAATTTTTTCCCTCAGAACCCCTTTTTTCCTCTCTCTTTTGTCCCTCCCCAGGCTCCAGGGGTTGACACAAGCGCGAGGTTGCCTCCGGCCTCTTTTCTTCCTAACATGGAGAGCAAAGTCTCCTTTCACTCTGTTTTCTGCAATGCCGATGCCCATCCCATCAAATGCTACAGCCCTGGAACCACCCTCTGTCGCCAGCAACATCCAAGCACAGATCCTCACAGGTGCAGACATTGACTTATCCTCCTTACTATCACTGCTTCCTCTTTCCATCTCAAATCGTCAAATCGAATGTGGCTTTCAGTTACACTCAAACATCCAACACATAATCCATCTCACACTCTTTCTTTTGCCTAATTTCTCATTGCGTTCAGCCGCTACAGCGAAGTAATTTGCGCTGCACTTCCCCACAGGAGACGAGAACTCAATGACTATCTCACGATAATCGCGGAGCTCACGCAATCATTCGGAGGTACCCACTTTTACACATACCGCAAGCTTTTTCTGCCAAATGTGCCGTACGCGTAGCCCAGTGGAAACCGTGCCCTTACTGGGGAGCTTTAAATAGAGGGATCGGCACAAAAGAGTGTTCCTGGGTTGTCATAACATCACTTGTGCGGTCTGCAGATCAGTCACCCACTCTACCACCGCCTGTCCTCTGATAAATCCTTCAAATCCCCCCTGCCCAGATTCTTCACGAGCAAAATTGACTAGTTACATCCCGCAGCCAACACAATCTCAGATCTGTCTGTGCTAGATGACGAAACCATCTCATACTTCATAAAACAAAGTAAGACGGACCAAACGAAAAAAGGCCATTTCATCTACATCTTCAATCTCCCATCTCCAATCCAATAATACCAATCCCTCCTAGCCTACCTCCATTTCAGAAGCTTTTCAGAGATGATTCCAATCGCCCCGTCACCCGTTTCTGGTTCCAAAAACACCTCAAGTCCATATTGATTCAATCCGGCATCCCAGCAGAGCACTTTTCCAGCCATTCATTCCATTTTCCAGCATCCCTCCACCACCCAGTCTCCTCACACTCTCCTGGTTACTTTCCTAACCAGAACTATGGGGGTAGTACTCTGGGTTCGGGCCAAATACCGAGCTCGGAGCCCTCTCCTCGGACAGCACGCCAAATACGCATACTTTTTACTCTATCCAATTATTTGTAAGTGTTAACTCGTGAATTTTATGTATTTTTCAAACCACTGAGTTAATTCCCTAAAGGGTGTTTAACTCTTGTGAATAGAATAGCTATAGTTTATTCCATAAACACGTAATGAAGTGGTCTGGGTTAAAACATTTTGACACGCTAAGTGAAGCATTCACGTAACTGGAAAGAAAGTGAGGCAATATGCTGCGTTCACAGGGGGTCGGTGTCCTTTATGCAGTCGGTGTTGACTCTTGACGGAGTGCATGTTTGAAGCTTGATGCTGACGTGCCCGTCATGGTGACAACAGCCAATCACATTACTTTCCATTGTTCCATGAACGCAATTGGCTAGAGTCTGCGCTAGGATATTTGCGCTAGGCGATCTGATTGGCTGATGCCTGTGTTTGCTTTGAATTTCAAGTCGGTTCAACAATTTTCACGTTCTGCCGTGAGCAACACCAGTGATGCGAACCAACAGAAGCCACAATGCAGTTTGGCAACGCATGACGTCACCCATTCAGACCGATCGGCATATGACATCAAAGTACCGCAAGAGCGATTGGAGAGCATATGACTCCTTATGCTTTTGAATCACTGATGCATCTCAAACAAGCCTAATGAGAAGTGTCAACGCTGACGCCCCATGTGAATGCACCGTTAGGCTTGTTTGACTTGTTGGATTTAAAGCAGCACTGCACAGACCGATCAGTGTATGACATCAAAGTATCGCGAGAGTTATCAGAGAGCAGACGGCTCTGAATGCTTTTAAAATAACTTTCGCAGTACTTTGATGTCAAACACTGATCGGTCTGTGTAGCTCTGCTTCAAAACTTGATACACACTTTGAAGCTACAGAGTCATATGTAACACTACTGTTGAGTACCTTAATGAACTTACCTTGCCAGAAAGCTACATCACACTTTTTTATAACTTCAATGGATTGTATATACACTGGTGGACACTTTCACATCGGGACTGATAACACTCTAGGATTCTTAAGGACTGTTTTATGGTATGGTGCAAATGGACTCCATTTTACTCCTTTTAACACCCTACGTTTTTCTAGTTTATTTTTTGTGTGTTTTAAGTGTGAATACTGTAAATGCAATTCATTTATTCACTTTATTACTGTTATTCATCTAATCTTTTTAAACACTCCCAACCTCACACAGTTTAATCTGACCCCATTTTTAACTCATGTAACTCAACCGATAGGCTGATTGTTATAGATGATTATAGAATTCTTATTCAATTTGTCTTAATGTATGAAAAAAAAGACCAACAAAAACTACAAAAACTTTTTTTGATAAAAAAGTTAATAAATATTATCTACAGCTAAAAGAACAAAGCGGTAATGCACCAAAATATATCTCTACCATAGAAACCAAGTAAGCAACCAGCTTTAAAAAAAAAATACATTAAAATAAAAAAAAAACGTCTTAGGGTTACGCATGTAACCCAGATGCCCTGAGAAGGGAATGAGATGTTAGGTGAGAGTGTTAGAGTGTTAGAGTGGGTGATTCTTGTGACATAGTCCATGACAGCTCTCACCTGCCAAGAGCTTTTCTCTCAGAGATGTCTAAAAGGGAGCATAGCCTTACTTTAACCACCAATCAATGAATTGGGGAGGGCGACAAATTCTTACCTGTCAAACTCTATACCTAAACAGATATCTACAAGGGAGCATAGTTTAAAAACCCAATCTGGCAACGGGTGAGATAATGGGCAGGCATGGACAAGTAAACGTTTTTTGTGGTGTAAATAGAATTTATTCTGAAGCAATATTCTTATCAGTGTTCTATCAGCTTTGATGTTTACACTAAAAAATACAACTGCATAAAATATTGATATGAGATTGATTTAAGTATTTTTTGAAAATACAAATAAAAAGCTGAATTTTCATCATTCATTGCGAACAAAAGCTTCATTGATGTGGCACTAGGCTATTTCACAGTTCATAATCTGAATTTAACTCATCTCAGTATAGCAAGGCTTCTTGTCTGTTCGAGCAAGTAAAAAGTCATTTTCTTCAGTATTTATTCAATAAACATTGTCTTCAGTATTTATTCAGTATTAGCTGTACTGGAGGGAGGGCAATCCACACAAAAAATGGATTGCATCATCTCACATGACTAGACATCCTTCCAACCTTAAAGAATCACTTTGCATAAAGAAAGCATGCTACCTCAATAAGAGAGTGAACTGACTCCTCTCACTGTGGATATCACTTTTACAAGTGAGCAGACCCATCTGCCACATATGGCCATTTGAATAAACTTTCTGAAGGCAGCAGACTATGCTCTCGCCTCTCTGAACTTCACCACCTTCTCAACGGCAGTCCTGAGAAGTCCAGAGGGTGAGACCATGGCATCAAGGAGGAGGTTCTTCTTAATGGAATCACTCTCTTTAATGCCTGACAGATCCAGCCATAAATGCCTCTCTGTCGACATCACTGCAGCCATTGAGCAGCCGATAGCGGAGGCCATCTTCTTGGTGGTGCAGAGTTTCCTAACTGCCTCAGGGGACAGCCCCTCACCCTTGTCCATGTCTTTAAGTACGCTGCCATGGTGCGCAGGGCACCACCAGCATGACCTACTGCCACATATGTTAGTATTTTATATCTGTTAGTATTTTAAACTATGGTAAACTTCCTTACAATGGGCTTATATGGGGAGAAAATATTAAATGTACTATGGCATCATTGTCTTGGAAACTGATAATATTTATAACAAGGAGGTGTGAGAGAAGATTTATTTTCTCTCCCTTAACCCTTAAATGTATTATTGTTTCACCAATCATTCTATATGTATTACTTTATCGACCCGGATCTATATCTAACACGGAAGGATCTCTACCTGTCGTGATGATATAAAACTCCTCTGATATTAGAATAACAATTACAGAATAATAAAATCAATCATATTTTGTTACCTTTTGGAGCTTGAAAGGGCTCAGTTTGAGCAGATGTTTTATGTCATCATCACTGTCCTTGTCAGAGCTAATTTCCTATACATTCAGCAAATAATAGGTAAGTTTTATGTTTGAGGTCACGAATATGAGCCCATTCGCGATCTCAAACATATTCTCAACAACATGAAGACCTGAGGTATGCATTTTAGGGTTAATCATTTTGAATTTTGATTACAAAATTAATTCATATACAATTTCATTGGTATTATTACAGTATTATTAATCTGCTATCCAAGACTGATCAAGAAGATTTCCTCAATAGTCCACTGAGATAAACAAATATAAGTATATGATAGTCATCTAATTTCTAAAAGTCTTCTTAAGATGATGAATAAGGAAGAACACAAATTAACATTTGGTACACTAGTATATACAAGCAAGAGTTTGTTGTTTGTTTCCAGCAGCACAGACTTAAAACCAGTGTTACTCATGTATGGAGCAGAAACATTGCAACCTCGGCCTCCATTTTCAGGCCTTCCTGCTTAGGTCTCTCCAGCGCTGGAAAGCTTCAGTTTTGTCTAGTTTTAAACTTACAAAATGTTCTCCAAATAAATACAAAAAAAATAAAAAATCTGTACGAGTCATTTGATTATTTTGAGCAAACCGAACAAGAATACTCTAAATATGTTAATTAAAATTACTTTGACACTCAAGCATTTGAGTTCCATTCCAAATGCCATCCCACTAATAGAATCAACTTCACGTTCCCAACATGCATGCAGCTTGAAGAAATTACAGATGCTTCTCATTTCTTATTTGTACATCCTCGTTTCCTTTCCTTACGTCTCAACTTCCACCCCTGTACGATACGAGGGAAGGCTGCAAGGAAAGAAAATGGATTGAACGATATTCTTAAATATTTTAGTGTCACTTCACAGCGTCATCAGCTGCGCTCAAGGGATCTTGTTGAAGTTTGGTTGTTTAAGAAGTTCACAAATAATAATAATAAAGCAAGATTCCCTGTTGAAATATGTAATATGTATGATTTAAACTACAAAGGGACAACATACATTAGAATTATTGTGACAGATGTGAAGGGGGAGGAGAATGTATACGTGCATCGGACTTCCACATAGGAAACTCCTGTGTATCCTCGCTCATCGCTCCTTTGGAAGGTTTCTCACTCCTCGTTCCTCACCTCCTCGCGGTGCAAATAGGGAACTGAGATGTCCTTCAAGTTGGCTTTCTTTGATCGGTTCCCGGGTCACAGGCTGGAGGACGGAGGAGCGAGGAAACTTCAGTTTGAGTATTGAGAAGCACCTTATGTCTTCGCATTTCATATATTTATTTCCTAGTTTGATCTGTTCCCATGGTTACACACTATGTTCTGCTGAGTTTTGTTTAGTTTCTCATTATTCTATGCATTTATAGCCCTCTGTTTAATTTGACATGTGTTGGTTGTTGTTTTAGTGTTTAAACTGTTGTGCTTTATTTGTTTTCTGCAATGTCTTCATCTTTTTTTTGTTTGAATAAATCAGCCTGCGATGAGATCCATGTCTTAACTACTCCATCCACCCCAGCACAGTAACATCTAGACTTGACCAGATTAATGTGAAGTGTTATTAATTGGTCCTGAAGCTCTTGACCTTTCTGCAGGTCTCTTTCTGTGTTATCAGCTCCTTTCCCTATTAAGATTTAAGCTCAAATCTGCTCTAAACCTCTGGTTTCTATTACTAGAAGGTTTTCCAGTAGGTTTTCTTTTCTCTCCCTTTTTTATGCTTTTCATAAATTCTTGTGTTCTAGAATGGCACAATATAAATATAATTCTGCCCTGTGTCTCTTTCAGTGGTGAATGNAGATTTCCTCAATAGTCCACTGAGATAAACAAATATAAGTATATGATAGTCATCTAATTTCTAAAAGTCTTCTTAAGATGATGAATAAGGAAGAACACAAATTAACATTTGGTACACTAGTATATACAAGCAAGAGTTTGTTGTTTGTTTCCAGCAGCACAGACTTAAAACCAGTGTTACTCATGTATGGAGCAGAAACATTGCAACCTCGGCCTCCATTTTCAGGCCTTCCTGCTTAGGTCTCTCCAGCGCTGGAAAGCTTCAGTTTTGTCTAGTTTTAAACTTACAAAATGTTCTCCAAATAAATACAAAAAAAATAAAAAATCTGTACGAGTCATTTGATTATTTTGAGCAAACCGAACAAGAATACTCTAAATATGTTAATTAAAATTACTTTGACACTCAAGCATTTGAGTTCCATTCCAAATGCCATCCCACTAATAGAATCAACTTCACATTCCCAGCATGCATGCAGCTTGAAGAAATTACAGATGCTTCTCATTTCTTATTTGTACATCCTCATTTCCTTTCCTTACGTCTCAACTTCCACCCCTGTACGATACGAGGGAAGGCTGCAAGGAAAGAAAATGGATAGAACGATATTCTTAAATATTTTAGCGTCACTTCACAGCGTCATCAGCTGCGCTCAAGGGATCTGTCCTTATCTTGTTGAAGTTTGGTTGTTTAAGAAGTTCACAAATAATAATAATAAAGCAAGATTCCCTGTTGAAATATGTAAGATGTATGATTTAAACTACAAAGGGACAGCATACATTAGAATTATTGTGACAGATGTGAAGGGGGAGGAGAATGTATACGTGCATCAGACTTCCACATAGGAAACTGTGTATCCTCGCTCATCGCTCCTTTGTAAGCTTTCTCACTCCTCGTTCCTCACCTCCAATATAAATATAATTCTGCCCTGTGTCTCTTTCAGTGGTGAATGCACGGAGCTGCAGCTATGTTGGAGTGTTTCATGTCGAGGGGAGCGACCGCTATAATCTGACGTATGAGATGGCCGAGAGCTTGTGTGAGGATTTATCATCTTCATTAGCCAATATGGAGCAGGTGGAGGAAGCCTATAAAAAAGGATTACAGACATGCAGGTCAGACATTCAACTGAACATCACCAACTGACTTCATCAAACATGCAGGATCATCATCAACTTCAGGTCCACCTGTATTTTCTCTGCAGGTATGGCTGGGTAAACAGCACAAAGCTGGTGATTCTCCGTCACGAGTCAAACACACTATGTGCTAGTGGCCAAATCGGCATCACCAAGAAGATTCAAGACGGAAATAAATATGACGCTTTCTGTTACGATGCTACAGGTCTGATTTGTGCAACATGGTGTCTGTTTTAGTCAACTCATGATCAACTGTCTTTTTAACAAACCATTATACTTTAAACAGATTTGTCAGTGAAGAACTGTGCAGCTGAGATTGATCCTTACAGTATGAATACAGGTATGAAAGTCTTTTCAATTTATGCATTTAGAACAAAGACACTTTTATCTGAAAGAGAGTGTAATAGCCTGCTAACTGGTAGTGTGCCGGTAGCGGGACACTTGGCATGCTTAAAGGTGCAATAAGACATTTCAGGGTTGTAGCTAAACTGTGGGACTGCTGCTGCACTCCAGGACCAGTGTTACGCAGACGATTTGTGAAAACAATGGCGGCGCCGTGGGTGGAAACATACAGATTCAGGAGGCGGTAATATTGTAATAAGATCCCCTTTCTACGTCACAAGGGGAGCGAAATCAGAATGGCTCAATTTCTCGCATGCTTGTAGAAAAATGCTTACCAAAACAAAGTTACTGGGTTGTCCTTTTTCACATTTTCTGTGCTGGTAGATACACCAGAGACCCGATTATAGCACTTAAACATGGGACAAGTCAGATTTTCATGATATGACCCCTTTAAAGAAGATTAAGGAAAACAGTCCAACACCGTGGTACAACATGCACACTCGGACCTTTAATCCTCTGGAGTCTGAGGATTTTTGGGACCCTGGAGAAGTTTTGACATCCCCTAACATATGTGCTTTTTTCAGTTGCTTATAAACATATTAATGGCAAAAGTGTCATTACACTGTATTCAGCACAAACTGGGCTACCATAATATGTGAGCAACATGTCTGTACATGTTTGTATTTTTGAGATAATAACCTCTGGTTTTTGAAAAAACAAAAACCTTAAGTCACTGAAATAAGGCCACAAAACAAATAATAAATATGTTTTCACAAGACTTCAGGGTATTGGAGGTTGTAGACTAGAATTTTTGCTTCAAAATGATGTCAAATTATCCTGCCTACTCGTTCATATAAGTGTAAGACACTTTTTGTCAAGAAAGACAGTATGCGGGAGGCATGAATCTTCATGAATGATGCTGTGATTCACACCTGAGAAGACAAAGACCCGCATAATGACCTGCATAATGACCCACATTATGAGCCCTTTCAGTCAGGTAGGCTATGTGAGAGAAACTAAACTAAAAAAAATAAAAGTAAACTTTTTTTTTTTTTGGTAGTTTATTCAGAATATAGTTAACAATGTAGTGATTTTTCTTTTGCCCATCCAAGGATGTGAAGTAAAATAGGGATTGGCACTCATGTCACCGCTAACGTTGTGATCTTAAGGTGTGGTTATGAGTACTAACATCAGCTATATAACATCTAATGGGAATTGGGAAATTATATACTGATAATATACACCAATGCCAAAGTCTCTGGAAAGAGGTTTGGTTATGTGATATTTACATTCCATGTGGTTGAGTCCAATGATGGTGACGTCTTCCACTGGTTGTTCTGGGTGACAATGCAGTGGGGAGAGGAGCCAGAATCTGTTTCAACAGTCTTGAACACGAAGCTCTGCGGGATGCTGATCTCCTGGAGCACCAAAGGGTCCTAAAATCTGGAACACGCAGATGAGGCCCTGGTGTAGACGCAGAAGGTCCCTAACAATCTGGAACACGCAGACAAAGGTACCTTGGAGTGAAGGTTTGCTCTCCTGAGCTTAACCTTGTTGAAAATGTCGTTACTGTCTCGCTAGACAGAAACTAGTGCGGGAACATAGTGTTTGTTAAGGTCTCGTTCCTCACAGGCCGGAGGCTCAGAACGTAGTTGTCTCTGTTGCTGCCTCACAAGCTGTAGACTCAGATCGTGGGACCTGTTGTTGTCTCTCTGGATGGCCAGAGACTCAGAACGGTGTATCTGTTAATGTCTCACTCTTTACAGAGTTGGGACCCAGAACGAGGAGTGTCTGTTGAAAGGGTACCTTTATCCCTTTCCGATGAGGAGGAGATTGCAATTTGGTGCTTTTCCATTCAAGTGCTGTGATTGGCTGCTGGCATCAGAGGGGACACACACAGTGTGGCCCACCCTTCTTTCCCCTGTGGAACTCATTTGCATAAAGCACAAAGTTGGAAGTCTTTACAGTGTCTTTAAAGTTTACCAATACATTTCTTACTTTCCAAAACACCACCAGAATACCTTTGGCAGTATTCTAAACAAATAGAGACTAAACATGAGTGGAAAAGATTGAACTGTCATGCATTAATTCAATTGTACATTAACAGTTAAATTTGTGTCTGGTGTTGCATTACAAAAAGCTGTCACTGAGAATACTTATTTCTGTGAATAAGTATAAAATGGATGTGTAGTTTGCATCAGTTCTAAGTTTTTCAAACATAGTTTTGAATGGATTTGGATGGATCTTTGAGATCTCTCTTTGTTTCACCCATTGCTGCTAAGGTCCCGAGGAATTTTTACGGCAGTCTCTGGCCAACCTTAGGAAGTAGTCTCTAAATGGGTGAAGGGCAGAAACTGCATGTGGACCAATGAGAAGTCCTGTCCTTCCCAGGCTTGGTACAAGAGGTCTTCTTCTTGCCCTCTAAGAGGTGTCTGGATGTTGTCCTTACATCTTTATCTGATGGCGTTGGACAGTTTGTTTGTGTTAGTCCACCAAGATCTGATCAATATGTAGCAAACCTTTAAATCCTGTTAAAAGATATAAGTGAACATCACTTACCTGGCATTCCAAGGTGTTTGGTGTTTCTGCACTGGAGAAAAAAAAAAAACTTTCCTGCTTCCAGTCAGTGATCTCACCATTATATTCATTCAGAATGTCCAGTGAGGGCCAATATCTGGTCACTATGATTTTTAAATCTGTGAGATAAAAGAAAAAAACCCTCAGTGAGCATGCTGATAACAGGATCATATGAGCTATTGTATTAATGTTAATATAGTGTCCACTCTTAACAGAAAACATGATTTTTGTGATCTTATGCATGCACATATTTTTGCACATCATGTGAAGAAAATGTTGTATAGGCATAAATTTAAAATTACTGTACCCGTCAAAAGATTGGACACATTACTATTTATGTTTTTGAAAGAAGTCTCATGATCATCAAGCCGGCATTTATTTGATCAAAAATACAGAAATATAACAGCAATACTGTGAAATATTTATTACAAAAATACAGAAAAAAACAGAAATACTGTGAAATATTATTACAAAAATACAGAAAAAAACAGCAATACTGTGAAATATTATTACAATTTAAAATAATGTTTTTCTATTTTAATATACTTATACTTAAATAATGTATTTTTGTCATGCAAAGCATCTAAACATTCATATTACCTCTATGGTTTTTTATAAATTATATATAGATGTTAATGTGCAGTTTAATTCATTGCTAACACATTTTATTTCAGTATTTATTACATATTTCAGACGATTTCACTCATCTAGGTATAGCAGTATATAGTTTAGAAATAGCCAATATGGCAATTTACTAACGTAAGTTGTGTGTAGTAAACGAAACCGCACGTCGATCTGTCCCATTAATTCCCACTGAGACACACAAAACTTGCAGGATTCATATTTAAAAAGTTTTTTTTTGCGGTTTAATATTCACAGACACTATATCGCGATTAGAATAAAGAACTTAAGAATAAAAAACAACTTACCTTTCAAAATCATCGGTTCAATAGTTGATCCTCGAAATGAAAGTGAAATCAGTCATGCTCATCCTCTGAGGCAAATCCTTTTAAAATTATTCCTCACCGCATCTCAAAAAGATGAAAAGTACATGAAACTGACTAAACGTGATGTGTTTCTCCGAGCTGACACGAGCGTTCACTCTGTTGCATGTATAGCCTCAGAATTTGCATCTGAATAGCGCGCCCGCTCCTTGGGGCGTGGCCGAATTAGTGGATAATTAGCTGAAATGCAAAACTACTGACATGTCTCTCTTTTCATACAGATTACATAAACAGAGAATATTTGTTTTTCGATTTGACTTACATGATTTAAAACCTGACATTTCAATGTTTCTTTAGACATATGTCTCTTTTTTGTGTCATTAGTATTCACTACGTTACAGTTCCTTTTCTGAGGAGTATCAGATTGGACTTCATTCAGAGAGAGATGACAGATCACACATCATGTTAGTTTTCTTTATTTTGAAAAAAGCACAATATTTTGTTTTTACTCTGAGTGTACACAAATAAAAGAAGACATTTCACAGATTAGAATGGTATATAACTCTTAATTGATATGTCCAAAATTGACCGAGTATTTTTAGCCTCTTTCACACTGGTAAGAAAAAAATCGAGGTGCTATCGCCGGCAATACCGCCGACTCCAGAGTGTTAGGAGAGCAGCTAGAAAAATGGAGTGCAGCTGGAAGAAAATAAAACTAGAGGGTTTTCACATTTCGTGGAAGGAAAGCATTTTTTGCATACAGAAAGGCCTTAAAAATGGCTAGTTCTGCTTATTTTTCAAATCTCTTAGGAGAAAACAAACACGACCGAGGTATTTATTTGATACAGTGGCTAAATTAACGAGGAATAAAGCTTCAACTTCTGACATTTCCAAACAGCACAGCAGTAATGACTTTATTAACTTCTTTACTTGGAAGATTAATAATATTAGAGAGAAAATTATAACGATGCAACCGTCTACTACAGTATCGCGTCAGACAGTGCATTGTAGTGTCCCTGAGAAAAAAAATTCCATTCATTCGTTGCTATAGGAGAGGGAGAACTGTTTAAACCAAATCATTAAAAACCAACAACATGCATCTTAGATCCTGTACTGACTAAGCTTTTGAAAGAGATGCTTCCAGAGGTCATAGATCCTCTTCTTAATATCATTTATTCATCTTTGTCACTAGGATACATACCACAAACTTTTAAGCTGGCTATTATCAAACCTCTTATTGAAAAACCACAACTTGATCGTAGAGAATTACTGACCGATCTCAAATCTACATTTTCTGTCAAAAATACTAGAAAAGGCAGTATCAACACAACTATTTTCCATTTTAGAAAGAAATGGTATCTGCAAGGATTTCCAGTCAGGATTTAGACTACACCATATTACTGAGACTGGTCTCATTAGAGTTACAAATGATTTGCTCTTATCATCAGTTCATGGTTGTATCTCTCTATTAGTGTTTCTGGATCTTAGTGCTGCATTTGACACTATTGACCACAACATTCTTTTGAATAGACTTAAAAATTATGTTGGCATTAGTGGAAATCCACTGGCATGTTTCATATCATACTTATCTGACCATTGTCAACTTGTAGCAGTAAACGAAGAGATGTCATACCGATCACAAGATCAGTGTGGAGTACCGCAAGGCTCAGTACTAGGGTTTACCCCCAGGGTTGCTTTGCAGCGATCAACCTGAAGTACACATACTCTAGATTTTACCTCAACACAGACCGTTCTTACACTCTGCTTCAAGGGTCAAGCATAACAGTACAAGGTCCTCCTCATTTAGACTGTCCCTGTCTCCTCGCATTTTACCATAGTTGCAGAGGCATCTCTTACCCCAGTCAGGGAGGGGGCATGCACATCTTGAACTATCTCGACGACTGACCCGTTATGGCTCACTCTCAAGATCAGTTATGCGAACACAGGGACCTGGTGCTCAGGCATCTCAACCATCTGGGGCTTCGGGTCAACTGGGAAAAAAGCAAGCTCTCCCCTCTGCAATACATCTATTTTTTCGGTATGGAGATAGACTCTGTCAGTATGACCAAATAGCGCGCACAGTCGGTGCTGAACTGCCTGAATACATTCATATGGAAGAGAGTTTCAGAGGCTGCTGGGGCATATGGCATCCACAGCCGAGGTCACACCACTCGGATTGATGCATATGTGACTGGTTCCGCACTGGCTACACAGCCAAATCCCGAGATGGCATCACGGCCCACTCCGTGTGGATATCACACATTCAGCCCCTTGGTCTGACCTTGCCTTTCTATGGGCCGGAGTGCCCCTAGAACAAGTGTCCAAGCATGTTGTTGTCACAACGGATGCCTTCACCACAGTATGGGGTGCCGTATGTAATGGGCATTCTGCCTCGGGTTCCTGGACAGGACCTTGAATGCAGTGGCATATTAATTGACTTGAGTTGCTAGCAGCACTCCTTGCCTTGTGCCGGTTCCGACCGCTGCTGCATGGCAAGAGTGTACTGGTCCGGACAGACAACACATCGACTGTTGCATACATCAACCATCAGGGTGGTCTACACTCCTGTCGCATGTCACAACTTGCCCGTCATCTCCTCCTCTGGAGTCAACAGTGGCTCAAAGTTGCCGCATGCCATTTATGGCTAATGCGCTCTCATGACAGCTCACGTTCCTGGGAAAATAAAGACTCCATCTCCAGGTGGTCCAGCTGATCTGGAGTCGATTCGGGGATGAACAGGTAGACCTGTCTGCCTCCCAGAAGTCCTCCCACTACCAGTTGTTCTATTCCCTGACCGACGGGACCCTCGGCACAGATGCACTAGCACACAGCTGGCTCCAGGGCCTATGCAAACATGCGTTTCCCCCAGTGAGCCTTCTTGCACAGACACAGCGCAAGGTCAGGGAGGACAAGGAGCAGGTCTTGCTAGTTACGCCATACTGGTCCAACCGGACCCATTTCCCAGAAGTGATGCTCCTCATGACAGCCCCTCCCTGGCAGATTCCCCTGAGGTAAGACCTGCTTTCTCGGGGACGGGGCACCATATGGCACCCACGTCCAGTCCTCTGGAACCTGAGTGCCAACTTGCTCTGCAGTTAAGTTCCCCATTTGGCAAACCCTTAATTGAGTTCATCCAGACTCCTTTGGCAGTCAGACATGATGAAGGTGTCTGACTCTAGGCCCAGTACTCGTGTCCATGCCCGGCCAGTCAGCCCTTGTACTGAGCTAGATGCGTATATGATGTGATTCCCAACTCGGTAGTCCCATATGTGTACATGATACGGTTTCCATGACAGTGTTTGTCTTTCTCTGTGCGGCTCTGCTCTGCCTTGTCTCTGCGTTGCTAGTAGGGAGGACCTACCGCAGAGATCTTTCCTATGTAGTACTGCCCCACAGATCAGTCCATTTGAGTAGCCACCACACGTTATTTCCTTTTTGGCAGGGTGTGGTCCCCATAGCGTTCTCCTCCTTTTGGACGTTCTCCTCAAAATCCTACAAACAATACCCCATAATGACAATGTGAAAGAATTTAGTTTGAAATCATTTTTAATGTATTAAAATAAAAAAAATAAAAAAATCACCTAAGTATTCACAGCCTTTGCCATGACACTCAAAATTGAGCTCAGGTTCATCCTGTTTCCACTGATCATCCTTGAGATGTTTATACAACTGTAGAAACCACCTGTGGTAAATTCAGTTGATTGTACATGATTTGGAAAGGCACACACCTGTCTATATAAAGGTCCCCACAGTTAACAGTGCATGTCAGAGCACAAACCAAGCCATGAAGTCCAAGGAATTGTCTGTAGACCTCAGAGGCAGAATTGTATCGAGGCACAGATCTGGGGAGGGGTACAGAAAAATTTCTGCAGCATTGAAGGTCCCAATGAGCACAGTGGCTTCCATCGTCCATTTGGAACCACCAGGACTCTTCCTAGAGCGGGTCACCTGGCCAAACTAAGCGATCAGAAGTGAAGGGCCTTAGTCAGGGAGTTGATCAAGAACCTGATGGTCACTCTGACAGAGCTCCAGCATTTCTCTGTGGAGAGAGAAGAACCTTCCAGAAGAACAACACCTCTGCAGCACTCCACCAATCAGGCCTATATGGTAGAATGGCCAGACGGAAGCCACTCCTCAGTAAAAGGCACATGACAGCCCACCTGGAGTTTGCCAGTATTCACCTGAGGGACTCTCAGACCATTAAATCAACAAAGATTGAACTGGAGGAAACCAGGCAATGCTCATCACCTGGCCAATACCATATCTACAGTGAAGCATGGTGGTGGCAGCAACATCCTGTGGGGATGTTTTTCAGCAGCAGGAACTGGGAGAACAGTCAGGATTGAGGGAAAGATGAATGCAGCAATGTACGGAGACATCCTTAATGAAAACCTGCTCTAGTGCGTTTTTTTTATTTTTTATAAATTTGCAAAGATTTCAAATAAACTTCTTTCACATTGTCATTATGGGGTATTGTTTGTAGAATTTTGAGAGAAAAATAATTTAATCCCTTATGGAATAAGGGTGTAACATAACAAAATATGAAAAAAGTGAAGCAGTGTGAAAACTTTCCAGATGCACTGTACATGATTTAACCCCCCAACAAAGGAGGAAACAGAAAAAAGGGCAGAGCCTTCTTCAACACAAACATAACAGATCATTGCAGGTGTACAAGAAATGTCAATAAGCTGTGGTGCAAAAGCTTAAGAAGACTATTGCTATACATTGTAAAGCGCTTTTCACCTTACACAGTTAATGGGAGATTTAGACAATACAGTACAGTGCTTGAGTGAGAAAAACGCTGCTGCTTCAACAGATATGCATAAATCTGCACAATAATGACATAGACAGGAAGGGATAGAACAAACACCCCCCAAAACAAGACAGGAAGGGGCAGACAAACACCCCCCCAAAACAGCAGATTTATCACCAAGACATATGCTTAATTTGATAATTAAAACCATTAGGAGCGATAACGAATGATGGAGTTGCACCAACATGTTAGCATAGCTAAGAAAACATAACCCTTGAATAAATTATGTCATTATATGCAGATGAACATGTAAACATGTACAGTGCATACGGAAGGAATTCACAACGCTTCACTTTTTAAAAAAAATTTTGTTACACCCTTATTCCAAAAGGTATTAAATTAATTTTTCCCCCTAAAAATTCTACAAACAATATCCCATGATAAAATCATGAAAGAAGTTTGTTTAAAATCTTTGCAAATGTATTAAAAATTAAAAAGGAACAAATCACATGTACATAAGTATTCACAGCCTTTGCTCAATACTTTGTTGAAGCACTTTTGGCACCAATTACAGCCTCAAGTCTTTTTGAGTATGATGCTACAAGCTTGGCACACCTATTTTTGGGCAGTTTCTCTCATTCTTCTTTGTAGGACCTCTCAAGCTACATCAGGTTGGATGGGGAGCGTCGGTGCACAGCCATTTTCAGATCTCTTCAGAGATGTTCAATCGGGTTCAAGTCTGGGCTCTGTCTGGGCCACTCAAGGACATTCACAGAGTTTTTCTCGTTTTTTTATCTTGGCTGTGTGCTTAAGGTCGTTGTCCTGTTGGAAGATGAACCTTCACCCCAGTCTGAGGTCCAGAGTCCTCTGGAGCAGGTTTTCAACAAGAATGTCTCTGTGCTGAAAAACATCCCCACAGCATGATGCTGCCACCACCTTGCTTCAATGTAGGGTTTGGTACTGGCCAGGTGATGAGCAGTGCCTGGTTTCCTCCAGACATGATGCTTGCTAGTCAGGCCAAAAAGTTCAATCTTTGTTGATCTTATGGTCTGAGAGTCCCTCAGGTGACTTCTGGCAAACTCCAGGCCGGCTGTCATGTGCCTTTTACTGAGGAGTGGCTTCCATCTGGCCACTCTACCATATAGGCCTGATTGGTGGAGTGCTGCAGGGATGGTTGTTCTTCTGGAAGGTACTCCTCTCTCCTCAGAGAAACGCTGGAGCTCTGTCAGAGTGACCATCAGGTTCTTGGTCACCTCCCTGACTAATGCCCTTTTCTCCTGATTGTTCAGATTGGCAGGGCAGCCCGCTCTGGGAAGAGTCCTGGTGGTTCCAAATGGAAGATGGAGGCCACTGTGCTCATTGGGACCTTCAATGCTGCAGAGATTTTTCTGTACCCCTCCCCAGATCTGTGCCTCGAAACAATCCTGTCTCTGAGGTCTACAGACAATTCATTGGTCTTACATGCTCACAGCAATGTCAGTGAATGTATTGGCAGTAACAAGTCTCTGTACTTGCTCTGCTGCAGCAGCAGCGTAGCAGATCTATTCTGCCAAGACCAAATACATTAACATTGTCATATCCATTACTATTACCATCTCAATTATCATACCAATATCCCAAGAGCTGTCAAGGCAGAATTAAGATTATTACTTTTACTTGAGGAAATATTTGTGCTTTTACTTGAGTACAATTTTTGGATACCTTACCCACCTCCGACTCCTGTAGTGATTTTGGACTCACTCGAGGGCACCACATATGTAGTTATTTATGGTGTAAAATATTAATATTAATATTGAGTCAGATGAATCCTTCCTATATTTCGGGGCACCAGCCAAGGACTCTCACCTTGACAATAAAGAAAAATCATGGAAGATTGTTGACTTAATTACAATTATATAAACTGGAGGAAGTTCATCAGTTGACCAATCTGAAGGATTTAGTGAGATTTGGGCGAGCTTGTAGAGCCCCACATTATCAACACAAGAACGACACAGTTTGCAATAAAATGAATTTATTAACAAAAAGATATACAAGAGTAAAATATCACACTCACTAAATACTACAAAGGAAAATGATTAAAATGAAAATGCCAAGTAGATGAGCAACGGATTGGACGATGGGTAAATAGCAGTCTATGAGGGAGTCAATTGTGGTCTTTCTGGATGCTGGCATGAAATAGTAAATAAGCATTTACTATGAATACAGATAACATGTCTAATGTATCTATCTGTGTACGCTGACCCTACATAAATGGTCTCTACACAAATAGCAATCTCATTTAGCAACAAACTAATGCCAAGGCCTTTGGGAAAAGGTTTGGTTAACTTATATTTACATTTCACTTAGTCGGTTGATCAGTCCGGGAGTGGGAAACATTGTGAGACTGGATTGCTCTCCCACAGTTGCAGAGCTGCACTGAGTGCTGGAGGTCTTTGTTTAATCCAGAGAACTGTAGGTCAGATGGTGGTCAGTCCTTAGGATCTTCAGGTCAGGAGCCAAAGTCCTCTGCAGAAGCAGTTGGGCTGCTTGAAGGCACGTGCGGTAAAAGGTTTACTCGCAAGAGTATCACCTTGGTTGTGCAATTGTTCTTCCCTCGGCAGGTCAGAAACTCAGAACGAGGGTTTGTTCAATTAGGAAAGCTTTTATTCCTTCCTGTTCCTGATGTGGTGATGTGATTGGGTCACAGCATTCCAGATGTCTGTCCCTTAACACGCCCACCTTTCATCCTGTGGAACTTGTTGTATTGTCCCAAAATAAACAGTTAAATAAAACAATGTCTTTAGGACCTTGGACAAGTTTTATTTCTTTTTCAAACCTTTCTCAAAGTTGTTGTAGAGTCCAGACTTTATGTGAATTGGTTGAAGTATCACATTTCTGTCTCAGTGGGTACGACTGCATTAGCTTTTTATTCCAGGTTCGGTTTCCACTGTGTGTGCACAGTTTCCTGGATGAGTAAAAATGTATATGTTCCTTACAGTATTCCTGTCCATTTTTGTGGTTTCAAGCCAATATGTATAGCGAATATGTATAGAAATTGTCTTTCTTTTGGAGCAGCCTGGAGCAGACTCAGGCATGGAGGGCTGAGGTGAACAAAGGCAACTCGTGATGAGATTAGCCTATGATTAATGGGCCGTTGATGTCATCTTTCCTGTCCTCCACTTTTGGCAGTGCTGATTACAATAGTCATTTAGTTGTCATTAAGGGTCCTATCACACGCTTTTGTATTAATCAAAGTGGGACAAAAGGATGTCTGTTGTGAAGCTTCGGTGCCATCACGTCTCCTGTTCACTACATCAACAAATAAACTGAGAGATTATTTGTTATTAACTGATGTCAGCTATGCAAGATCTAATGCAAATGACATAATCATAAACTGACAATATACACTAATACCAAGGTGTCTGCCCTCGTGTCTGCCTGCTGATTACTACACTCCAGTTCACTGGACACAGACCAGTGCCACACATGGAGTTCAGTGGAACACAATGTGGAGTCCACAACTTTACAACCAAATACAGACACCTCAGGCTTAGCAATGGGCGTGACAACGTCCACTCATGAAACACCAGCCAATAAAACAGGTGACATTTCATTATAGGAATATTAGCCAAATCTCAATTCATCCGTAATGTTTGACAAAAGGTTAATAAGTTATATACTGTTTTATCCTGCCATATCTGGGTTGTATGTGTAATGGGGTAGTCTCTGCGTTGTGTTGTGTAAACCTCAGGATGGACAACAATTCACACTTGAAGATACTTTTATTCAACACATTAAAGAGCGGTGATCAAATTCGCAAATCACCCTCCAGCATGTTCGCAGCCATTCACTCTCTTGGCTGGAGTGAATCTAAATTACTAACATTTATATAAACAGTTATACAACAACACAATTGAGAAATATGTACCTGCCGACAACACTTTAAACAGCGTTGATCAGATTCGCAAATCACCCTTGTATAATGAGTTGAGCAAACTTGATGTTGAACACAAATCATACAATATACATTTAAACACACATATCAATATTAGTCCATACGATGGTTATATAATCAATACAATATACTTTTCTCAAAGAGCATTCACTCTCTCAGCTGGCACAAATCTAAATGACCCTACCGGAACCAAATCATTTTCTAGGTGGAGTATGCAGGTAGAGTGTGATAAAAGGGGCCATACATAAAAGTGTTTGTATCAAGTGGAAACACCTTTTTGACCCTGTTACATATGTACACTTTATGTACACAAGGTTATTTATTGCCATTGATGGTTCTATGAAGAAACTTTAAAATCCATGGAACCACTACAGGTTCTTTATAGTGGAAAAAGGTTCTTTAGATTATTAAAATGTTCTTCAAACAAAGAAAAGATGTTTCTTAAGAACTGACCACTGGAAGGTTCTTTGGGGAACCTAAAATGGTTTCATCACTATGAAACCTATTGGAACCTTTATTTTTAAGAATTATTACAGGATATGACTTCTGACATCTCATTTCAACTGTGCTGTATGTGTGCTTCTGTTTTTGTTACTCCAGGACACTCAGATACGGCCATATCATCAGGTTAGAAAGCCTCTTTTATAATATAAATCATACCCAAGTCAGGATTGGGGGTCTGATCCTCATCCCTAAATGATGGTAAAAGTGTATGGTTGTGGTATTTTCAAAGTACATGTGCAGTCTTAATACTACCCACATTGATAATTCAGTGTCTGAATTAACATATAATTTAAACCACCCCTGAAACACTCTATATTATTGACATAAGCAGGTTTAGTAATGCATGCAAAACCAAAGGCATTAACAGAAAATGGAACATAGTACTAGTCAAGAAGAGACTCATAATTGTGGAAGTGGGATTGTCCCTGTGAAACCCAACCAAAGAGCACCTTCTGGGATTGCACTCTGCCTTACACAACTGCACTGAATGATTTTTATCAGTTTGTTTGAAATAACATGGTATTGGTAATAACATTGTTATAACCCTTTTACAGGCTGGCTGGTCATTTTAATGGCAGTGTTTTGGCAGTTCTTCTCATTATGCTTCTCTGTGTTATTGTAGCAACCAGAAAAAAAGGTATGTCTTTCATAATGCAGATATTCCAAATAAATAAATATATATATATTAAAATACTATAGAACTTTTGAGTGGTCATAAAAACTTATTAGTAACTTTTTGGCAGCCTAAATGGCTTTAAATCAAGTGCACTTAAAGATCTGTGCTCTAAAAGAAAAAACAGAGCACATGTAATGTCAAGAACTTGATTTGAAATAATTAAATAGAAAAATAAACAAGAAAATGTTTGACTTTGGCAAACTATTGGATTTCTTATGAAAATAGTTGCCAGTAATTAATTTTTTTAAGTTAACAGTGTTACAGGGTTTTACTGAATGTGCATATTTTATTTACCCTCAGATGGTGTGGCAAGAAACGGACTCTGATTATTGCAAAAACAAACAAAAAAAGAACAGCAGTGAAGAAAATCTGGATGAGTCAACAGAGAAAACATTATAAAACATGACCAGAGAAAGTGAAATTATTTGGCTTTGCTTGGTATAATAACACTGGTGAAATCAGTGCTTGTCAGATGAAAGACACAACTAAGATTGTTCAATAAACTTAGTTGTTTCTGTCACTTGGTGTCCTGCTTTCTGCTCTTCCCTGCCTCTTCTGCAAACCCAAGATAAGACAGAGTTAACATGACAACGTGTTGACTTTGAATGCCAGATATTGGTAAAAAATGATATTTTCTGACAGAGAGAGAGAGAGAGAGATAAGTCTTGTAAAGACTTCCAGGTGGGATGATTGTTTGAAGCCAAAATTCACCGGCAGCATCTCTAGGCAGTTTATATGGCAATCAAAATAGGCTCCCATAGCCTATCAGTGAGGCGTCTGTCATGATCATTTTGTGGTGACAGATGCCCTGGGAAAAGAAATGGGGTCTAATAGGATGAAGCAAGACGATCACAGGCATGCAGGAAGTATGACAACACGACACAGCGTCTCGTTCCCTTCTCAGGGAACCATGATTACATGAGTAACCTTAGACATTCCCTTTCAAGGAAACTCGCGCTGTGTCTGAGTCTTCAGGGTGTGTGGTGGAGACCATCCCGCAGCATCACATACATCCTGGAAATAAACTTCTGGTTTTGAAGCAGCCATACTTCTAGTCGAATGTGCTCGAACCACCAAAGGTGAAGGATGGCTGGCCTACTCGAATGCAAGAGAAATAGCCTTGACCATCCACTTGCTCATCTTCTGCTAGATGCTAGGCACTCTTTCTTGGGTGGCCCAAAACAGATCAGACTTTTGCCACAGGGCAGCTCTGTGGACATAGGCATCTAGGGCCAAAACAGGGCAAAGTAGATTTCGTTTTTCATAGTGTGGAGTACTGAAAGGAGGAGGAAAGAAGGCCTGCAGTGTAACAGTTCTAGCCACATTAGAGGGAACCTTAGGAATATATCCTGGTCTAGAATGAAGAAAAGCTTTGACCATGCATGGTGCAAATTCTAAACTTGAAGGATGTACTGAAAGGACTTGCAAGTCTCCAATTCTCTTGAGTGACGTGATAGCAAGGAGTCAGAAATTTATCTGGGTCCTGCTGATGACCCCCGCACCATGAAGTGAACAGTTTCCACTTCAAACCATAGAGTTCAAACCAAACCAGTAGCCTTGGCCACGTCTGTACCATTGCATCCAACCCCAGGGGGGCTGGATGTGTCAGTCAGAACTAGAGCGGACATTGAGTCGTCTCTCGAAACGGAAAGAGATACACTTCTGCCTGGCCGAATTTCTCCCATGGAAATTTCACCACCTCGGGGTAAAGTCTCCATTCCCCGGGCCTTAGCCCCTGCCTCTATAGGACGTTTGACCCCTGATTCATCGACCCAGGGATATGCATGGCCCTCAGAAAGAGGAGCTTTCCCTGAGCCAACAAGCAGACCTGGTGTGCCAGTTTGTAAATTGGGCGTAAGCGCAGACCCTCTTGATGAATTATGTAGGCGACCACCAATGTATTGTTTGTACAAACTAGAATATGCTGGCCCCTGAGGTCTGGGAGAAAGTGTTTTAATGCAAAAAACACTGCTATCATTTCCAAACAATTTACGTGCTATGTGAGATGATGGCCCCTTCACGGGCCTTGTACCGAGCATCCGTCCAGGATCGCTCCCCAGTCCATAAGGGAAGCATCCGTTGTTAGCACTAAACAACGACAAGAAGCTCCCAACACTGGACCTTGGGACAGGAACTAACATTTCTTCCACACGTCCAAGAGACAAAGGCATTGCCGCGTGACCATGATCATTCGAAATGGGTTGACCCTTGGGGGAAAAACCTTTGATCCTGAGCCACCACTTTAAAGGCCTCATGTACAGCAGGCAAAAAGGTATAACGTTGGACGCAACTGCCATGAGACCCAACAGTCTCTGAAACTGTTTTACAGTGATAGACTGGCCTAGCTTTAACTTGTTTACGGCTACTAGAATCGACTCGATAAAAATAGGAGAAAGACGTGCCTGCATCGATGTCGAGTCCCAAACTACTCCTAAGAATGTGGTACTTTGAGCTGGATAAGCATACTTTTCTTGGAATTGAGCCTTAATCCCAATTTCTTCATGTGGTTGAGAATGACATCTTGATGTAGAACCACCATTTGTTCTCACGGAGTCAGAATGAGCCAGTCGTCTATATAGTTCAATACGCAAATGCCCTGGAGTTGCAGTGGACCCAGAGCTGCGTCCATGCATTTCCTGAATGTGTGGAGTGATAAAGCTAGGTCGAAGGGAAGAATACGATATTGGTACGCTTCGCCCCCGAAAGCCAACCTCAGGAACTTCTTGTGTTGTGGAAGGATGGAAATGTGTAAGTAAGCGTCCTTCAGATCTATTGTGACAAACCAGTCCTCCGTCAATGTTGCACATACAATTAAGAGTTATACACCATTTTAATCTGTGGAATATCTTCTTTTATTTGTGTACACTCAGAGTAAAAACAAAATGTTGTGCTTTTTGCAAAATAAAGAAAACATGATGCGTGATCTGACTTCTGCCTCTGAAGGAAGTCCAATCTGATAGTTCTCAGAAAATGAACTGTAACTTAGTGAATACTAATCATAAAAAAATTAGACTTGTGTCTAAAAAAACGTTGAAATGTCAGGTTTTAAATCGTGTAAGTCAAATCGAAATCAAATATTATCTGTTTATGTAATCTGTATGCAAAAAGAATCATGTCAGACACCCGTGATTCATCTTATTATCCGCTAATGCGGCCACGCCCTTGGAGCTAGCGCTATTCAGACGCAAATTCTGAAGCAATACATGTATACATCGTCTCAATCGTGTATTTATTGTCTTTAAAAGTGTTTTGCATAGCCATAGTTAGCGATCTCTGGAAGCCTCTGTTAGTTTGGTTAGTTCCTGGATTGTCACATGACCTGTTCTTCTTTAGGAGATATTTGTGGACTAAATGTGCACAGAGCGCCCTCCGGCTGCAAGTATGAATATAGAGGTAACATAACTGTTCAGAAACTTTGCATCACAGAAATACATTTTATTTTAAAGTATATAATAGAATACCATTATTTTAAATTGTAATAATATTTCACAGTATTGCTGTTTTTTCTGTATGTTTGATATCACCATGATGAGCTTGAGACATGATCACAGAGGGTTTTTTCACAGCCTACCTGACTGAAAGGCCTCATTAATATGCAAGTCATTACAGCTCATTATGCGATTCTTTTGTCTTCTCAGGTGTAAATGACCCATTATTCATGATGCTTCATGCCTCCAAGCGTACTGTGTTTCTTGACAAAAAATGTCTTACAAAAACTAAATCAATATATATTGTTGTGAACGAGTAGGCAGGATAATTTTTACATAATTTTGAAGCAAAAACTCTAGTCTACAACCTCCAATACCCAGAAGTCTTGTGAACACAGATTTAATATATATTTTTTGGCTTTATTTACTGACTTACATTTTTTTTTTTTTTAATAACCACGCATAAACGTTATTCCTTCAAAAATACAAACATGTACATACATGTTCCTCACATATTATTGTAGCCTAGTTTGTGCTGAATACAGTGTAATGACACTTTTTCCATTAATATGTTTATGAACAACTGAAAAAAGCACAAATGTCAGGGCATGTCAAAACTTCTCCAGGCCCCAAATCAGCCTCAGACTCCAGAGGGTTAATTAATGACAATTACCCTACATTTTAAAATCTTTATTTGAATGACAAAATTTTAATTTCAAAATCTTTATTTGAATATGGCAACATGATACCACTTTCTACAATATTTCTATGAGTAAATCAATGACAGAGACCCCTCCCCCATCAGCCAATCACTGTGGGCATAGTTAGTAAGCGTGTTGACGTCATCCATAGCAACAAAAGACAATTTCAAGTCCATCAATCAGCTCACTGATGCAAACACAGACAGCAGCGAAGAATCATTTCATATCAACGGGGTCTGTCTTGGTGCCAGTGAAATTGATGCAGTTAACCACCACGGTGCAATTAACAAACAATAAATTCACTGCAATCTAACAGTAAATGGCAAGCCCCTTGAGCTTAAAATTGACACAGGAGCAAAGTGCAATGTAATTTCATCTGAAACATATGAAGCAGTGAGAAAAAATTAGAAAATTCAAGATAAGTCAAAAGCAACATTAGTGGCTTATGGAGGCACAGTGATTGAAACAAAAGGAATTGTGATGCTGCAATGTCTGACCAGCAAACGAAAATCAAACCTGTTGCAATTTCATGTTGTTGATAAAAATGCCAAATCATTGCTGGGCCTGCCAGATTGTTTAAAAATTAACTTGATATCCCTCAAAGAAGAAGTGCATGGAATTGATCTCAACAAAAATGTGAGCTTGTCACAAGAAATATTCACAGAATATGCTGACCTTTTTGATGACAAGCTGGGCACCTTACCCGTGACATACTCAATGAAGATCAACCCAGATGTCCCTCCGGTGGTCTGGCCCCCTCGCCGATTACCTGTGGCAATGCGTGACAAAGTAGAAGATGAACTGAAAAACATGACAAGACTGGGAGTCATAGCACCTACTTCAGAGCCCACAGAGTTGGGTGTTCTCAATGGTCGCCATGCATAAGAAAGGCTCTGACAAGATTTGCCTATGCATCGATCCAAGGGATCTGAATGAAGCTCTTATGCGCCTTCACCCTCCTATGCGCACAGTAGAGGAGGTAGCCTCACAAATGTCTAACACCACATGTCTAACTTCTCAGTGCTCAATGCTAAAAGCTCATTCTGGCAAATCAAGTTAGACCATGAATATTCCCTACGCACCACTTTTGCAACCCCTTTTGGCAGATATTGTTTTCTGCGTATGCCTTTCGGCATTATTTCAGCATCAGAGGTGTTCCAACGGGCAATGGAGCAGATCTTGATATGATATGATAAATAATTTTTTTTTTCAGAACATGTCTGAAATTTTTCTTGCATCACAGTATTTTCCATGTTTGCAACAATCATCTCTCACACAACATCACTTAATCCACACACTCAAAAAAAAACCGAAAAAAAAAACCCTTACTATATCCCACTACACAACACAGCACATTTACCATACTCTTGATTTACGATTGAGTGTGTTATTTAGCTCAAGGATCGCCTGATGCACAAACGAGTGTTTCAGTTTCAGTTTTTTGAATCTGGGGATTCTGTACCTCCGATTTGATGGTAACAATTCAAACTCATTATGCAGGACATGATAAGAATCAGAAATTATATTATTAGCCAGTCTTAACAAATTATTATAATAAGTTGTGTCATATAACTTCTCTAGAGACAGGCCAACAATCCTTGAGCAGATTTTTAGTTGATTAAACAACTGTGTTTTTAGCTTAACAGACAGACTTTTATACCAAATAGAGTTGCAATATTGCAGTACACTCATTATTACAGACATAAAGAACAAAAGAAGAATCTGTTTGCTTACGCCGAAAGATCTAAGACGACGAAGAAAATAGATTCTCTGCTTTGTTCTTTTACAGAGAGCATCAATGTGATCTTTCCATGTTAATATATCATCGATCATTACAGGCTCCCCATGCGCCATAATCGTAGATGACATCATTGTTGGAGGAAAAGGGGAGAAAGAACATGATGAGAACTTGAGGAAGGTTCTAAACAGAGCACAACAAGGAAATCTGAAACTAAACCCACAAAAATGCAAGTTCAGGCTCAAAGAAGTCAGTTATGTGGGACATTTGTTCACAGAACATGGATTAAAACCAGACCCAGACAAGATACAGGCCATTACAGAGATGCCACCGCCAAATGACAAAGCTGCCTTGCAACGATTCTTGGGCATGGCCAACTACCTGGGTAAATTCATCCCAAATTTCAATGAATTGGCGGCACAACTTTGGCAGCTGCTCCACAGGGATGTAGCTTGGTGCTGGTCCCAGCAACAACAGGAAGCGTTTGAAATGCTAAAAAAATGCATCACATGCCCATCAGTGCTGAAGTACTTTGATATAAGCAAACCCTTGACTATCACATGTGACGCTTCAAAGTACGGATTGGGTGCAGCATGCCTACAGAATAGTGAGCCTATCAGTTATGCCTCACGCACTCTAACTGAAACCGAAATGAGGTATGCTCAAATCGAAAAGGAGCTATTGGCAGTGGTCTTTGGCTGTCAAAAGTTCTACAACCACATCTACGGAAAACCGGTCTTCGTGGAAACAGACCACCAACCCCTTGTCACAGTTTTGAACAAACCTCTACACACTGCTCCAGCACGACTTCAGCGAATGATACGGAAGCTGCAAGTTCAACTTGACTCTTACTTACAGTCTTACTTACTTACTTACAGAAAAGCCAAGGTCATAGGGTATCTACCTGGCAGATACCCTATCACATGCTCCCAGGGAAGTAACAACAAAAGATCTCAAAGATGAGGAGGAATTCGAGGTGATGACTGTCCAACTGATTTTGGTCAACCGACTGCAAGAGCTCAAAGACCACACTGAAAAAGATAGCTCTCTGCAAATTCTGTGCAACACCATCAAGCATGGCTGGCCAAAGAAATTCCAGAGTGTACCAGTGCCACTAAAACCCTTCTTTCCTATCCAAGGATGGAATCATCAGGAAGGGAACAAGAGTAGTAATTCCTCAAAGCCTACAGCATGAATATCTACAAATCTTGCACAAAGGACATGCAGGAGCCGAAGCGACCAAACGCAGAGCATGTGACGCCATTTTCTGGTTAACTATGACACAGGACATTGACAACTTCGTCCAGTCTTGCAGCATATGCAATGCTTTAAATCCTCACCAACAAAAGAAGCCATTGCACCTCCATGAGATCCCAGAATTGCCTTGGTCCGTCGTTGCCACTGACATATTTGACTGGAACAGCCAAGAGTACCTAGTGCTGGTAGATTCCTTCTCTGGGTGGTTTGAGATAAACTCACTTAGAACCCTGACATCGCAAAACATCAACAACAAACTGAAGAGGCACTTTTCTGTGCACGGTATTCCCCAGAAGCTAATCACTGACAATGGCACCCAGTTCACGAGTCAGGTCTTCAGAGACTTTGCAAGTTCATGGGACTTCTGTCACATCACTAGCAGTCCTGAGTATCCCCAGGCGAACGGTCTTGCAGAAAGAGCCGTTCGTAGTGCAAAGCACCTGCTCGAAACCTCTAAGAGGGATGGGACAGACTTGTATCTGAATTTGTTAAACATCCGCAACATTCCTCGAGATATGATACTGGGTTCACTGGCACAAAGATTGATGTCCAGGGTAACACATACCAACATGCCCATCCGCAAGCAAATGTTAAAGCCAAGGTCAAAGGACACTGTGAAAGTCAAAGCTCAACTCTTAAAGAAGAGAAAGATGCAAAAAGCGTACTTCGATAAAAGGAGCAAACCACTGTCTTCACTGTATGAATCCCAAGTGGTACGAATGCAAACAGCCAAAGGACACGACAAGATTAGAATTGTTAGGAGCACCCTCACCGAGCCCAGATCTTATGTTGTGGAGTCAGATGGTAAAGAGTACAGGAGGAATCGTCGACATCTACTACCGGTAAAAGAACTACTCCCTCGCTGCACACAAGTTGATCTGGAGGACTTATTGTCACAACTCAAATCTGTGCCAGACAACAGCAATGTGTCTAAAGATGAACTGCATGCTGAAGAAAATGCTGGATTCCGGCTGAGCCAACTGCTCAAAAGTTACCATATTGTACTAGATATGGTCGGATTTCCAAGCCCAATCCTAAATACACTGATTAACGAGACATGTTGTTGTAAATCTGATGTAAGAATGTGTTATTGTAAGGAGTAATTCTGATATTCTATTTCAGTTGCGATTTTAGTTTGCATTACATATTGTTATAAAGATGTTTGTGAAATTATTGTACTTTTGATTGGAGGAAGTATAGAACTAAGGAAAGGGGATGTAGATAACTGATGATGTGCCATCTAGTTACTTAACATGTACTTGGGGTGTGTTTAGGAAGCTATGTTCTTATATGGTATTTTCCTGTGTTTAAATGCCCCCTTGTGGCCAGGAAAGTATATGTACATGTGATACAAATGATTCGAGTGATTCCAACTCTCCATGATAGCTAATAAAACAAGTTGTTCTCCAGCATACAAAGGCCTCCGTCTCTATAACAAACTACATGGCCCTTCATATTTTATTCTTACAGCTTTGATTAAATATTACACTGGTTAGGTTTTATACAGAAAAGAACATGACGAATTTCACATCAGTCTGCAAAAAAACAAAAACAAAACAGCAACGGCTGAATGAAAATATAATGACTCTCTGATAGTAGGTGGCCTAGGAACAGAAGAAATAGCCATTTCCCTGGTAACCTCTGTACACAAAGCAGCTGTGCTAACAACGCAGTCTAATAGCGTTAAAAGTTTTTTTACTTCCCTTATGAAAATTAACCATAGTTTTACCACACTTTTACTCTAATAAAACAATGGTTAATTTTCACAATAGTTTGTAACACAAGTTGCAAGTTGTGTTTTTTTTAAACTAATGTTTTAAACATGCAAATAAAACTAGCAAATATTACAAATTTACAAAATAATCTCAGTGGCACATGTTTTAAGTGTAACATTTAAGAGTTAGAAAACTGTGCATGTGAAGTCACATTGAGGTGGGCAAATCACTTATTTTTTGAGTCTGTTTCATCTGATGCCTTTTTGTCTGATGCCTTTTAGTCTGAGGCTGTTTTGTCCGATGCCTAATTGTACGAGACCTGACATTGTTTTTCCTGAGACCTGAAGCATTTCAGTCAGAGGCACGATGCTGTTTTTTCCAATTACTGAAGCCTTTTAGTTTGAGGCATGACACTTTTTCGTTGTATTACTGAGGTCTGAGGATGTCCTAAAATGTAACACAATGTACCTTTGAGGGCTTCTTAATGGAAGAAACTTTGACAATACTGCAGCTTGCTTCCTTGACTCTTGGAACCTCTCAACGACTGCTGCACTTCTTGTTTCTCTGCTGGCCATTCAATGTTTAACTTGGCAACATCACGAGTAATAACCTCCATAAACTCCTCATAAGCTGGGGTGTGAGGTGGCGAGTCCTTAACATCTCCAGGATCCGTGCTTACAACTTCCAGCTCCTCAGAACCAGACAATTAAAGCACGAGTGCTTCCCCCGGGATGGAAGAAACCATAATGTGTGCTTCTAAATCCCAAGAAAAAGCACTGGATCCAGCAAGTGAGGGCAGAGATTGGGGCAGGACCCATCTTAAAACCCCTATGCTTGATCCATCTGCACCCCACGATTGCAGCCGCCACTGTGCCTCAGTAGCATCGGGACCAGAACTGTGAGGAACTCTTGCCAGGTTGCCCTCCTCAAAAAGTGACCGGCTGGAGCAGAGCATTCTCAGCGGAAGCCAGCTATGAAGGTAAAATTATGCCATAAAGAATCACAAGTGCAGGTTGAGATTGGTGGAAGTGTAAATAAGATTGCAAGTGTAAATTAAATTTGCATGAACAAGAGACGCTTTGTAAAGGTGTAAATCGAATTTCAAGTGTAGAAAAAAAAAAGATTTGCAACATTTTACTATTTTTCATAAGTGTAATTCATGTATTGTGAAACTGCAGTTTCATGCTAAGGCACAAAATAAAAAAGATCTGTATTCTTCCGACTTCCATTTTTCAACGCTTGCACTTTTGGCACTTTTTTTTGCTGAAATATGTCCAAAAGCTTTGCAAGCCTGTGAACAGTGATTTGCAAGAGCAAACAACAGTTTAAAGAGCTGCAAAAAGGATTGAAAGCGTAAAACCAATCTGTATGCATAAAAATTAACAGAGCGTAGGGTAAATGCTCCCGAAATAACCCAATATGTACAGTTCCACCTCTCTTTTAGCTGCGCTTACAGTTTGGCAAGATTCTCTCTCTCACTTACTTGAGTTTTGCAAGCATGAGGGGGAAGGCAGGACCTTCTTCTCATAGCCAATGAAACGAGGATACCGTTGACACTTGATTTACTCTTATCTGATTGGTTCAATAAACGCGCCAGGCGCCAGAAGATATCCTGATTCTGATTTGGATCAGCATCATTCTCTCCGCCAAAATGGTACTTTTAACGCACACACATACACAAATATATAAATATATTATAACCTATATATTTTTAAATCCTATTTAAGTTGTGCACCATTCCCATGTGTTCATACTTATTTTCGAGCTGGTGTTAAGGAAAAAAAAAAAACAGTTAGTCGGCCGACGAACAAAAACTGCCCGACGGCCATCCGTCGGCTTGGTGTGTTCCTTCCTTAATGTGTATGATGCTAATTGTTATAATGCTTCTCTTAAGGAACTGTTGATGAATACTATATTAGATAGGCTCCATGCACGACTGTCCCATCTGATAAGTGAGATCAACCAAAATCACCAGTGTATGAACAATAATCAAGAATTTTAATCTGGCAAGCTTGGGTGGCCCAGAGTAATTTTATCTGAGGAACGTATTGAGGAACTGATAGCCATGTCTCTAGCAGTTCCCTGTGTTGCAAAATTGCTGGGAGTGAGCACAAGAACCATACGGCGGAAAATGTCAGAAACAGGGCTCTCAGTTAAAGACACATATGGTAGGTTTCTGGGTAAGGAGCTGGATACATTAGTCTCAGCAGTGAAATTCAGACATCCTTATGCAGGATATAGAATGGTCAAGGGTTTGCTGCAGGCTGAGGGACATAGAGTGCAATGTTATATGAAATGTTATTAGCTGAGCCTTTTATTTTCATTGTTTTTTACTTTTCTCCAAAACTGCTACAAAACTGTGATCTTCGGGGGCATGTTCCTCGCTGTTGCAACCAACAATAACCCTTTATTTCTTTCAGTGCTCAGTTGGGAGATTTGGTGAATATTGGCTTTGATTAATTTGCTTTTGCTCTAGAGCAGGGGTATGAAAGCCTGCTCCAGTTCTTTATCCTGCATTAGCTGGTCCAAGTGTGTTTTATTAAAATTTGAAGTTAAACTAATCTTTTTTAACCCTCTGGGGTCTGAGGATTTTCGGGGCCCTGGAGAAGTTTTGACATGCCCTGACATTTGTGCTTTTTTCAGTTGTTCATAAACATATTACTGGAAAAAGTGTCATTACACTGTATTCAGCACAAACTAGGCTACCATAATATGTGAGGAACATGTATGTACATGTTTGTGTTTTTGAAGGAATAACGTTTATGCGTGGTTATTGAAAAAACAAAAAATATAAGTCACTGAAATAAAGCCCAAAAAAATATATTAAATCTGTGTTCACAAGACTTCTGGGTATTGGAGGTTGTAGACTAGAGTTTTTGCTTCAAAATGATGTAAAAATTTTCCTGCCTACTCGTTCATATAAAAAAATATATATGTATTTAGTTTTTTTTTTAAGACACTTTTTGTCAAGAAACAGAGTATGCGTGGAGGTGTGAATCATCATGAATAATGAGTGATTTACACCTGAGAAGACAAAAGAATCGTATAATGACCTGTAATGACCTGCATATTAATGAGGCCTTTCAGTCAGGTAGGCTGTGAGAAAACCCTCTGTGCTCATGTCTCAAGCTCATCATGGTGTATATCAAACATACAGAAAAAACAGCAATACTGTGAAATATTATTACAATTTAAAATAATGGTATTCTATTATATACTTTAAAATAAAATGTATTTCTGTGATGCAAAGCGTCTGAACATTCATGTTACCTCTATGGCATTTCATATAGCCTTTTAGCTTAAAAGCATGCACATTTGGAGAAATATGGATGGATTCTCATATGTATGTCAATTTTCTATACAGAGGAGTAATATTTATTCTATATTTATTTTCATCACTGTGAGCGCTGGATACTGTGTTTTCAATTCATACTTGCAGCTGGAGGGCGCTCTGCCCCTTTAGTCCACAAATGCCTCCTAAAGAAGAACAGGACATTCCAGGAACTAACGGCATGTCTCTAACCATGGCTTTAACATACAGATAAACACTTTTCAAGACAATAAATACATGATTGAGACGATGTATACATGTATTGCCTCAGAATGTATTGACTCCGTGGGCGTGGCCGCATTAGCGGATAATGAGCTGAATCACGGGCGTCTGACATGTGTCTCTTTTCATTCAGATTACATAAACAGAGAATATTTGTTTTCGATTTGACTTACACAATTTAAAACCTGACATTTCAACGTTTCTTTAGACATAAGTCTAATTTTTTTGTGATTAGTATTCATTAAGTTACAGTTCGTTTTCTGAGAACTATCAGATTGGACTTCGTTCAGAGGGAGATGAGAGATCACGCATCATGTTAGTTTTCTTTATTTTGCAAAAAGCACAACATTTTGTTTTTACTCTGAGTGTACACAAAAAAAAGAAGATCTTCCACAGGTTAAAATGGTGTATAACTCTTAATTGTATGTGCAACATTGATGGAGTATTTTGAGTCTCTGAAAATGTAGATGTGGCCCGTATGATGTTCTCTGTTCGAGGTATGGGAAGAAGCAGCTTCATTGCAGGGAAGAGTGTACACAACCAAAGTTGATACATGGTCTACTGTTATACCTATTTCAAATGTTAATTCAAAATACAATTTTCAATATTGTAACAGAATTAATACATTAACCGAATAGAGAGGCTTTGGAGAGATGTCTGGGTTGCAGTCACGAACAACTAGAGGAACATATGACCTTAACAGCATATCCAGCTAATATGTCTTAGATATGTCTAACCATATGCACCTCTTCTGTTGCCAGTACGTGTTTGTTCCATGACTTCAAAGTCATCTGGACACATTCCGTGATGAATGGGACAATCATCCTCTAAGTACAAAAGGAAATCTAACCCCAAATCAGTTGTGGAAGATGGGAGGACATAATTTGTGTCTTCCTGAAAATGATGAGGTGTCATATAATGTTTTATGATTCTATATCTCTAACATTTAATTAAATTAAAAATGTAAACAGAGATGACTGGACACGCTTCTCCAAACTTTTTATATATAAAAAATAATGACTATTTAATTCAAGTCTATTCAGACATTTGTCATTGTTTGTTACAGTAACATTAATCCTTAAGGGAAGGCATTACTTTGTAAATGTACAGCAAAATAAAATATTGTTTGCCTCCTTCGAATAGGACATCAAAATTCCATCGCCTGCCTTTACGTGCACATGAACTTTAATGACATCCCATTCTTAATCCGTAGGCCCACCCTTTGCAGCTATAACAGTTTATCTCTTCTGGGAAGGCTTTTCACAAGGTTTAGGAGTGTGTTTATGGGAATTTTTGACCATTCTTCTAGAAGCTCATTTGTGAGGTCAGGTAGTGATGTTGGTGAGATGGCCTGGTTCGCAGTCTCTACTCTAATTCATCCCAAAGATATTCTATCGGGTTGAGGTCAGGACTCTGTGCAGGCCAGTCAAGTTCCTCCACACCAAACTCGCTCATCCATGTCTTTATGGACCTTGCTTTGTTCACTGATGCGCAGTAATGTTAGAACAGGAAGGGGCCATCCCCAAACTGTTCCCACAATGTTGGGAGCATGAAATTGTCCAAAATGTCTTGGTATGCTGAAGCATTAAGAGTTCCTTTCACTGCAACTAAGAGGCCAAGCCCAACCCCTGAAAAACAACCCCACACCATAATCCCCCTCCACCAAACTTTACACTTGGCACAATGCAGTCAGGCAAGTACCGTTCTCCTGGCAACCGCCAAACCCAGACTCGTCCATCGGATTGCCAGACAGAGAAGCGTGATTCGTCACTCCAGAGAACACGTCTCCACTGCTCTTGCTTTACACCACTGCATCCGACGCTTTGCATTGCACTTGATGTAAGGCTTGAATGCAGCTGCTCGGCCATGGAAACCCATTCCATGAAGCTCTCTATGCACTGTTATTGAGCTAACCTGAAGGCCACATGAAGTTTGGAGGTCTGTAGCTATTGACTCTGCAGAAAGTTAGCGACTTCTGCGCACTGTGTGCCTCAGCATGCGCTGACCCCGCTCTGTGATTTTACGTGGCCTACCACTTAGTGGCTGAGTTGCTGTTGTTCCCAATTGCTTCCACTTTGTTATGATACCACTAACAGTTGACCGTGGAATATTTAGTAGTGAGGAAATTTCACGAATGCACAGGTGGCAATCTATCACGGTACCACACTTGAATTCACTAAGCTCCTGAGAGCGACCCATTCTTTCACAAATGTTTGTAGAAGCAGTCTGCATGCCTAGTGCTTCAATTTAAACACCTTTGGCCATGGAAGTGATTGGAACACCTGAATTCAATGATTTGAAGGGGTGTCCAAATATGTTTGGCAATATAGTGTATATATTTATGTATGTGTGTGGCGAGGATGACGCTGAGCCAAATCAGAGTCAGTATCTTTTGGCACCTGGTGCGTTTATTGAACCAATCAGATAAGAGTGAATCAAGTGTCAACGGGATCCTCATTTGATTGGCTACGAAAAGAAGCTGGGACTGTACATATCGGGTTATTTCGGGAGCATTTACCCTACGCACACAAGTCATTTGGACATTTGCAACAGTTAATTTTTACACATATAGATTGGTTTTACACTTTCAATCCGTTTTGCAGTTCTTTAAATGTTGTTTGCGCTTGCAA
Organism: Anabarilius grahami; assembly: GCA_003731715.1. Classification (NCBI taxonomy): domain Eukaryota; kingdom Metazoa; phylum Chordata; class Actinopteri; order Cypriniformes; family Xenocyprididae; genus Anabarilius; species Anabarilius grahami. The sequence goes on along the minus strand of RJVU01004142.1, from coordinate 197,608 downwards.
ATTACTGTTTACAGGCTTGCAGTGCCAAAAGTGTAAGCGCAGAAAAATGGAAGTTGGAAGAATACAGATCATATTTATTTTGCCTTAGCATGTAGTAGATAAAGTTTCATAATACATGAATTACACTTACGAAAAAGAGTAAAATGCTGCAAATTTTTTCGTTCCTACTCTTTAAATTCTATCTACACCTTTAAAAAGCATCTCTTGCGCATGCAAATTTAATTTATGCTTGTAATCTTATGTACACTTCCACAAATCTTAACCTGTGCTTGCAATTCTTTATGGCATAATTTTACCTTCATACCAGCCCCCTGGAGGGCAGTAAGATGGCTTGAGATGGGCCGCGAGAGATTCCTCAATAGCTGGCATCGCTACAAAACCCTGCTCCACTGTCTTGGCTATAGTGGCAAAGTCAGCGCAATGGGATTAGTTAGTCTCACTGAAAATGGCTGCATCCAGGACTTCGAAACCTCTTGGTGGAGGTCTTGGAGGAAAGGCAGGAGTCTACGGGGTGGATGAGAACTGTAGCCGGCCAGAAAACGATCATCAAATTTGGATTGGGACTAGGGGTGTCGCGATATACAGGTATTGATGATAAACGTGATATTTAAAAATGTAAATATTGTTATTGTGTTAATTTAGGGCTGTCACAATGTACTGGTATTGGCGATAACTGTAATATTTAAAATGAACAGTACACATATGATAATATGACATGTAAATAATCCAGCGCCAGTATGGCAGTTGGTGGCGGTATTGCACCTTAATGCTGGTTACCACCTGTCATAAAACACAAGCAGACACAGCACGCAGCTGCTACTGACGTGTAAAAGTTTGTTGTCAGATATGACAGACGAGACACTCTACATACACTCGCCAGCGTGGACACTTATAGGATTCTGTAAAAATGACTTGTTAATCAGCTCAGTCTACATGACATGCTAATCAACAGTGAGCGCAAAAGGGGGTAAAACCACCAACGTGTTCACCCACCTCTGCCTCCGTTATCTAGCAGATTTACACTGAACAAAGAGTAAGTTATTTTGCTAGTCCTGAAATGGGAATTGTTACATTAACCTGTTACCTGCTGACACCTTTTTGTTTTATTATACTTACTTCCCTCTGGGCTTTTAGTCCAAAAGTTTCCACATTTGTTTTAAAAAAACGTATGGATGTTTACTTCAAATGTTAAGAGAGCATTATTTTTTACCCAAAATAGGACGATGTGAGCTTTATGGAGTGCTAAACTCTCACATGCAATTCATGTTTCATTCTTGTTTCATTCATTCATACTCCACGCAGGAGGGCGCCCTCACGCAGAAAGTCCACAAGTGGAAAATCTGATATCGTGTAAGCCCATAATTGGGACTGAGACTGGAGCCATTGGCCAATTAACTGGCCTGGTTCTTGGTGCTCCTTGGTGCTCCAGGAGTTCAGCATCCCAGAGCTTTATGTTTTTGGCTGTTGAAATGAATTCCGGCTCCTTTCTCCAATGCATTGTCACCCAGCACAACCAGACGTCACCGCCATCGGACTGCTCACTCGACCACATGGAATGTAAATATCACTTAACCAAACCTCTTTCCAGAGACCTTGACATTGTTGTATAATACCAGTGTATGATTTTCTAATTTGGAGTGTCTATTTACACTAAATGCAAATAGCCCACCTTGTTGGCAGAGGATATTTACACTAGCTCGTCCCACCAATGTCTGGTTGGGCCAGACAAATGTACAAAAAATGTCTGAGATCTGTCAGCAGCAGTGACATATGGAGTAAAGGTGCGTTGCAGATACTTTTGACGCAACTGAATCAGCCTTTTGCCAAACTTGTTCTTCTCCCATTTCTCATCGCATATCAGACTAGAAACACATTTATTTTTAATAAATATGATGAAAATATGTGAAAAGTAGAATTAAAGTGCCTACGGTTATTTAATAATAGAGTGTAAATCGGGTGGGGTTAGGGGTTGGTGTAGGGAGGGCTTTATTGTCCCAATAAGGTAGCATTTATTTAATAAATATAATCATTTACACTCAATATGTTATTATTGCATACTGTTTTATATTGTACTAAAACACTGAGGTGCAAATAGTATTTAACTACTATGGAAGACAATCAAGCCTTAAACTGCAAGTTGATGAGTCGATTTATCCGCATTTTAATATGCCTCTGGACATAGGGCTTTTTAGATGGATGCTGAGGCTTTTTAGGTTGAGTAGAATCTGTGATCTCTGACCTAGTTAGTTTGCTGGCTTCTATGGCTACAATACGCTGTGTTTTCCACCAAATGGCAACCCGGGGTGTCGAAATATTGGGTAAATTGGCAGCGGGAGGGATCACACAGACCAAAACAAAACAGACATTTCGACACGATAGAATAACTGGCTGTGGCATTGTTTTTCAGAGAAACAAGTATGTGAACTTTGCATGTTTCCTAACCCAGGTGAAAAAAAAAAGTACACTTCTATAATGTACTTAAAGTGCTCTATTGTCGTGCACTAATTTTGTACTTAATATACTAAAAATTCTTGTTTAGTACTACTTAAGATAATATTAAGAACATCTAAGTGTACTCAACTGTGCTATTTTGAGACACCATGAAATATGAACTTAAATGTGCTTTTAATATACTATTTCTCAACATGTTCTCCAACCAATACGACCATATAGGTCGTTTGTCACTTCCCTGAAATACGACTCATAGGAGCGTTTACTTAAAGTGGCGCCCCTATCGACAACAGGACACTTTCATTTTAATTCATGAAATACGACCCATAGGAGCATTTGCTATAATTACGCCCCTATTGACAACGGGACACTTTCATTTGAATGCATTGTTCCCTTTTATCTTCGTCATATTTCGGTTTCGCGTAGCTCAACTGGTAGAGCATTGCAATAACAATATGCAATCATGTGATCATGCGATCGTGGGTTCGATCCCAGGGAACACGTGCTCATGAAGTGTAAATGCACTATAAATCCCTAAGGGTAGGTTTAGAGGTGGGGTGGGTGTAGTCATTAATAAAACTTAGTTTCGGCAAATGGAAATAGGAGAAATGGTGTAAAAAGTCCACATACTGCATTTAAATGAACACGCATTTTGATTGGTAACGACAGTCATACGTCATTTCATGACGACAGACATAACATGACACTGTCATTATTTTTACGCCCACTAGAGGGTGCATGACTTCAAAACGTAAATATAGGTCGTAATATATAGGGTCGGTTTTTTTTGGAAGACAGTCTGCTATTTCTGTATTTAAAAAATGTATTTAGTTACCTATGTCCTATTCCTTGTCTGGTATCGTTTAAAGCCCTTTGAAGCTGCACTGAAATTATGACCTTCAACCGTTTGGAGACCATTGAAGTCCACTATAAGGAGAATAATCCTGGAATATTTTCATCAAAAACCTTAATTTCTTTTTGACTGAAGAAAGAAAGACATGAACATCTTGGATGACATGGGGGTGAGTAAATTATCAGGACATTTCTATTTGAAAGTGGACTAATCCTTTAAGATTATCTTAAGAAGTACTAAAGAAGAAAATTTTGTATATTAAGTACAAAATTAATGGGAGAAAATAGAGCGTTTTAAGTACATTATAGAAGTGTACTTTTTTTTTCACCTGGGAAATCTCTGCAAACATGTTATGGTATTTTTGTGCTTTAATACAGTCAAAAAAATTACATACAGCACTTTAAGTTACATGTGCGACCAAAACTCACTACATAATCTGGTACACACTACATATTCAATGCAGCTGAATTACCACCTCAACTTATTTGTCTGTGTTAATCATACTGTCAGGTCAATAAAAAAAGACTTTAATTAGTTATGAATCAACATTTATTAGTTATAATAACTGTATGTACACCAATGGTACAACACAAATTGATATGCATGAACACACTTTTATTTCACAGCTATGACACAGGAAATCATTTATTTTACCATTTTTCTTTTTGACTATAGTTTCCCCTCCCTTTACATAAAAAAAAAAATCACATCACAAAAAGGATGAGAGAAAAATGGAGCAGAACTTGTGGGTTTTACATATAAGACCAATGTAAGAAACGTAAACCATCTACTAAAGATGGTTTCAGATGTACTCAATTAAGTAAGAATAATACACCTGGGTTATTCTAGAAATAATGTTTCACATGAAAATTGTGCCTGTAAATTTCTTTGTGTGTCTGTGTGCGTGTACAAAATATATCAGAAAAGAAATATGGAAAGTCAAGTGCAAAACAGAAGAGACAGCATGAAACTGAGAAATGAACTTTTACAGATACTGTGGATGTGACTTAATACAGTGTGCTTTATATCATCAAGATCATATCTCAGCATATCTTATCATATATTTTTAAGATGTTACATATTTTTGTTGTACATATAACACAGAATCATATATAAGACTATCACATAAAGACAATATGATTATTGTATACCATCTTCAAAAATATAGTTTGAATATTTTGAGATGCTATATATAATATACAAATATCCTTTTTTGAGTCTGATGTTAGATTTAAATTTTAATCTCTTACATAGAAATGCAGGGACACATAAATTTATGTAGGGAAAAACATTCCAAACATAGATCAGATATAATAATGGATATGAATTTGCTGAGAGAGCTAGTCTGAATTAAAATCAATGTCCTACATTTCTATACATTTCACTATAGTATTTTATCTTATGCAGCACAAAGAGGGTATATGTTTCTACAGGATTACAAAAACACTTCAATTAAAACTGTCACATCAATTAAACACTATCTCAATATTTCTATAACTGAAAAATAAAATACCAATGTCACCAACAATCAGTGGCGTCGCTAGGTTTTCTATAGGCCCCCTGTACAGTACATTTCATTGGGTCAATATCCCTCGGTAGGATTTGGGGTTTCTCAGTTTCTCCCATGGTAGAATTTGTGGGGCCCCTCAAGGGGGAACGCTGAGGGCCCCCCAATAGATCAGGGTACGCAGTCCCTCTTTCCCCCACTAGCGACGCCCCTGCCTTCTATATATACACCAAGTGCAGGGAGGCACTTTAAAAGTCATGCTTTTTAAGAAACTGGTGCAAAAACACTAAATGTCCATGCATCTAACAGTGAGATAAAACACAACAGTGGCTCAACGCTCAATGACCAAACAATCTCAAGTGTCAAGATGTCTGCCTTTTAATGGGCAACACTCACAACATCGAAAATTCACATTATGATTCCACACAATATATAATGTGGCACCATGAACTTGTGTTCATATGGCATTTATTCTCTTGGCAAAGGTTATAACACTGAGCTGTTTAGTTTGCAAAACATCTTAGCAAGGTGTCTTAAACTAATTAGACATATATTAGGGGTAGAGTTCTATCAATATCTGTGTTTAGCTTTGTAAAAGACATTAAAAAACATCAGTTTGTAGCATCCTGTGATAAATATCACACACAGGGAGGAAAGAAAGGGTTTCTGGATTTATCACTCATTTGAAAGAAAAAGTAAATTTTTTGTCGGAATCTCTGATTGGCGTAGTGAGGTATGTCTGACAGGAAGTGATGGAAAGTTGGGCCTATGAGGGCTTTGCAGCATGGCGGGGCTTAGAAACAGTCATTTGCAGTATGAGGGAAGGACGCTGTCAGAGATAGATAAGAGGATGGTACATCCAGAGGTAGTGTTTATAACAGCTTAGTTATAAAAGCCTCCTTTTTATTACGATTAAACCATTCCATTGTAATACTACTTGTTTTTTGTTTTTACAAAGCTCAAAACAAAAATTGCGTAAAAATACTCACAATAGCCTTGGCAATGTCTTTTTGAGGTAAGAACTTTAGCTCATTTAAAAGGGGCGTAAAAAAAAAAGAAGATAACTATGAATAAAAATAAACAAACCTGTGAAACGTCAGAAGTGAAAGACGAAGGCATTAGGTATTTAAACGTGTAAACCTACTTGGATTATAAAAACAGGTAAAAAGTTCTCTCCAGCATGCTAACAGGGCCTTCATACAAATCATCTCTGTCTGCATTAGGAATGTTTTTTTCCTGGACAAAATGTGTATTTTTATGTTTTATATGCCTGAGTATATCTCTCCATCTCATCAGAGGAAGGAAAAACAGCCAAAATTTAGAGCAAATAGAATACAAATGGGATATATAGTGTATCTGGGCAAAGGTATGTAGATCTTTTAGATGGTTTGTGCTTGATATATGAATCTAAATGGAATTGTTAATAATGCCAAACCGGGTTTAGCAATCACCACACCAAAGCATAGAAAAATAGCCTTGTCATTTTAAAAGATGCACTTTTGGAATTTGTGATTTTTCACACAGATGCCATCAGCTGTACGTTCATTGTATGACTGACACATGTTCAGGCCTTGTTTTGGTTGTACAACATAAATAGACAATTTGTGCTTTAAAATGAACTAAACATAAGGCGTGCATTGCATATTTCAGAGTATTTTGTAATGCAAAGGGCTCTCGTAAGACCTGAATGGTAAATGTAATGGCAATGTGCCTGAAAGGTTTTTGTGCTATTGTGCCACAGACTCACCAACATACATACGAGCAACTCCCTCTCATCCGTTTCCTTGACAGAACAGAGAAAAAATCCCTCCCCTGTGAGCGATACAGAGGAGGAGGGGCTCAAAATAAACGCGGCATGTGCTTTATGTTCAATCTGTGTGCAGTCGCCTCTGTCCCTACTTTTGTATCCTAGCAACACCAAATTACCCTTTTGAGAAGTGGTTTAAGATCTGTTCGGACAAAGAGGTGCTACAGTGTTGTGCAAGGTAGTTCAGTTGGGGCATAGGAACTAGAGGCAGAAGAGCAGATTCCTGTTATATTCTCAACGAAACTGCAGTGGGTGATAATGGCTCTGCAAGAATCTTTGTTATCCCTCTGAAAAACCCTCATTATTCACCCCTTCTCCTCAAAATTCATAGGTTTGGAAGTTTATGTATATTTATTAGCATCACAAATAATTTACTTAACTGCCTCAGCTGCATGTGTGAGCTTTTGGCCTCACATTCTTGTGTTACATGAGAACATATGTATTGTTAAACATGTTAGAAAAGAATAGAAACCATAGGAATAAACTACAAAAACCCATTTGTTCTATGTGCATGAATATAGGTTGGTTTTTCTCTCATTTTGGGTGCCGGGGTCTGTGTGCTTGCATTAATTGTTTTTCCAAGGTTCTTCCTCAACAAGCGTGCACTCCGCAGTTGAGCCATTTGTGGTTGCCAAGGTTACCTGAAACAGTTATCAACAAATTTGAGTGCACATCCATGTGTATGTTCAACAATAAATGTAAGTTCTCTTTGAAGCTTTGGAGCAAAGAATTCTGGGTCTTCTAGCAAAATTGTTAACACTCTATTTTTGCAAATTTTCATTGTATGGGGTTTCTTCTAAAAGTAGACTCCTTTCAGGAAACAAATGTAACATCCCCCCCACCCCGCCCGATTAATATTGTCTTTGCAAGGTGGCACTTCAAAAATATAAATGTTAAAGTCTGATGGATTTTGACTGGCTTTGCTTCAGCTATTGCTCTATTAAAGGAATTTGACTGGCGGCCATTGTTTTTATCATCCAGTTGTCTGAAAGTGATCACAATAGCATAGGGATTGTGTCATTATCTTATTGTTACAGTGTGGACTCTGCTATTGTTGTGATGCATCAACCTACAATCAACCAATAATATTGTTTCTGGGTGCAAGTTTCTACTCCATTTTAAACTGCCGTTTATGAGCACTTTTCATTTATAGCAAACTTTAAGTTCTGGAAATCAATATTTTTTGACGATTCAGAAAAGATGAATCGCTGTCTGACCAAGTGAGATTTTGGTATGGAGGTTTTTCAGTAGTACTAAAGCAAACCGTGAGCTGTTTACTTTTGGGATCTGAAGGTTTGGAAGATCCTTAACAACCGGATTCTTTTGAATGATTTTTATAACATCTAAGGTTACCTATGTAACCTGACATTGCATCATGGCGATGGCTTCTGCATCAGCCATCTAAAGTGTGTCTAAACACGGCAATCTGATTGGCTAAACGTTTGGATGTTGTGACATAGCATGTCATTGAGTCCATAAATAGATGCCAAAAATGCATGTTTACAGATTAAATTTGTCTAAAGAAGATGCACAGGTGTAACCAGGGTGTGTCAATGTGATGTAGCTTCTAGTTCCCATAACCTGAGACGTTCCCTTTTGAGTGGAATGCTGTGTCATGGCATTGACGCTATGAGAACTTTAATTCCAATGTCACCATGCCCAAGGTAACAGAGCCTGCCCAAAAGGCTGTGTATAGGCATGGACTGGTCTTGGGTCAACCCTGAAGGACTCGGGATACTGGGATTGAATCCATATCCAAACAGGAGAACCTGATGAATGTGTGCGGAGAGGACCAACCTGCCATAGCACAACAACCTATAAAGGTGCACCCTTCGCAAGAGCTTTGGAAGACAGGTCTGGGGTGCAAAATAACTCTGGCATCACCTGCTGTAAAGTCTAAGCAGGAGGAGGCTACTGAAAGGGCCTTGAGGTCTCCTACTCTCGAGTGATGTTAATGCTAATAACAGAGACACTTTGAGAGCCACTTCTGAGACTGACTCCAAGGGCTCAAATGGTGGTTCTGTTAAGGCTATCCAGACCAACACATTAGCCCCTCAGATGTAGGAGAAGATTTTCTATGCTAGAAATACAGCCCCCATCTCCAGGCGATTATATGCCATATGAGATGGGGGCCTACCCAGAAAGCGTAAACTGGGCGGTCATCCAAGTCCCACCCCAGCCTGTGAAAGACACGTCTGTCATGATAGTCTTGCAACAGCAACACACCCCAAAAGTGGGAGAAATGGAATGATGCATCTGCGCGTAACCCTTTTGACTTGCAGAGGGTTGTCAGTAATAGTATTGGTCTGTTCGGAGCCCTGAAGCAACGAACTGGCACGGACTGCCCAAACTTTAAATGGAGGAATCGCTCGTGAGCAAAGATGGGGTGATCAGATGCCTTCACCTCCTGAATCACCAGAGGTGATTAGTGAAGTAGCCCCCTGAAAGCCCCAAAGGAAGTTGGGCACACAATGTCATGGTGTGCAAAGATTCCTCCGGAAGGGACGCTCAATATATATATGTATAAACTCCTCAGAGGCAGATGTCTATTTCAACATTGAAATCCCAGAGCTAAATGCAGCCATAAAATCAACCAGACAAGTATAACACGGTCTGGATGACAGAGTTAGATAACATCCTCAGAGTTAGACACCATTGGAAAATGTCCCATGTACACCAAAAGTATCAAGCAAGCTTTTCAGGTAACATGATCATCGTGTGCAAACACGTTCATAATCTGTAATCACGCAGTCAGAGAAAAAAGAGAGAGAAAGGGGAAACCCATCTGCTCATTGTTCTCTCTGACTGTATTTATTGCTGCCCCGGCAAGTGCAAGACCCAAGCCACGCATTTGCTGACTTTCTTCCCTCAAAAAGATTTTACAGAGAGAGCATCCAGATTCAAATGGGACATGGAGTCAGAAGACAGAACAAGAGAAAGGGGGTCACCCGTCTCAAGCTTCACTTAACCAACTCAAACTGCAATCCCTTGATCAAAGCCGCTGCGCATCATTTATATTCGAGAAGAGAGCCAGACAGGTTCGGATATTGAACCTCAACCTTACATACAAACAAGCACATATCGTGTGAGTCGTCTGCCATAAAATGAGGGGGCATGGCATCACACACCTTCTATACTTTAGACTTTACTTTTTACAGATTAACTCCTGGTCTAAAGATTTTCCACACACACTACACAATTTTTCAAAAAAACATGTGGCCTCTGAAGACAAAGAAGCTGTCGACGAAAATTTCTGGTGTCTTTTTATGGAATCTGTGTTGCGCTATGCTACATCATGACATCCATATGTTCAGCCAATAAGATTGGCGTGTTTAGATGTACTTCAGACACTGGCTCACACAGAAGCATTCCCATAGCGTCAACGCCATGAAGCAGAGTCGGGTTCCACTCAAAAGGGAGTTGAAGCCTAGTCCCAGACTAAAATGCATGTTTGAGCTGTTTTAGCTAAAAGCAACTTGGACTGACATGTCTTAAAATATGTCACTGCCATTGTTTTGTCTCAAGATGCCCACCTAATCCTGGCTTAATCAAAGCCCTGTCTGTGAAACCAGGCCTTAGTTTCCTCTTTGTTCTCCATTCCTCTGATTTTCTTCTCCTTTTTGTCTCATTTTAGATAAAACTTTTTTAATTTAAAATAAATAATTAAATGTAGATCCAGTGTTTAAGTTTTACTATAAAACATTGCATGTCATACTGTTGTTTCTGTCATTCAGAATTCTGTGCTCCAAGATTAAAGTCTCCACATTTAACAATGACATGCAGACTGACACTTAAACCATTTGACTGCTTTACCTGTGTGAGAATATTCAATTACAAATTCACAGAATACTCTATAATATTCAACAAAACACAAAATCTTTCATTAAAATTCACAAACAAACAAACAAGGTACAATGTTCTTACAAGCATTCTTTAGTGGTTACTTTGCAAGGCTTCTACAATGGATTGCATTTTTGATAAATTTGGTTAGTTTTTGTTAATTTATAGATTTGCATCCAGAGCATTAAATCACAACAGAAAGCAGCATAACAGGAGCAGATTTTCTGTCTATTAGTTAATAACAGAATCCATAAGCCAAATGTGTTTAACTATCTGTTACATAAAATAAAGCTGTGTTCACATCATGTCAGAAGTAGCATAATTAAGAGATTCTGACTAGTAAAAAGCTAAAATATTATATGAGTAATATATTGATATTTGAGTCTTAATGAACTTACTAGCTGATGAAAAAGGCTTGTAGAATAATACTGTACTATACCAGAAACACATTGACGCTTCACTACAGGTGTAACACAGCATGGTTTGCCAACAGTTTGCAATTGTACCAATTGGAATTGCATTTTTGATACTAACTGCAGAGTTTATGGTAAAAATAATGTTTTTTTTTTTTTTAATATATGGATTCTGATGTACTTCACAACATTAACATATTCACAGCATACAATATTATGTTGTAAAATGCCGAAAATATGCTCCAAGAAAAGAAGCAAATAAATATTAGCACAAACACAATTATACTGTGCATACCATATATGCACACATGCACACATATATATGTGTGCATATACATATATGCTAACATGCAAAAGATATCAGTAAAGAGATGTGCAGAGCATGCAGGCATGTGTTAAATAGATGTCTCTACGTCCATAAGCGTGACTTGTACCTTGCATTCATCTAATAAGACTGAATTTTGAGCAGCATAGACGCACTGGTTGGAGTTGTTTTCATGATGGTTTTTGAGGTCATCATAGTAGGACTGGGTCTTGGTCATCAACTCTATGTCATCAGTCTTCCCATGTTGAGCATCCAGAGCCTCCAGCTCGGCCTTGGACAGGTGGTAGACGATGCCAGCCCCATATGAGTCTCCAACCACATTAACTGAGGTACGGAAACGATCCCTGATAAAAAAAAGAAAACACTAAACGAAAAGCATCACTCAGCAATCACAAAGAATTTTCAGAACAAGAGTAGGATAAGCTTAAAAATTATACTGACAGCTTCAGGAAATACCTTCAGTCAACATTAAAAAGTCCCAGTCAGAATAAAATAAACCTAGATACTCACAGAAGCCAGTCAACAGCCACCAGCAGACTGATGTCTTGAGTAGGAAGCCCGACGGCTGTCAGAATGAGTAACATGGTGACCAGTCCAGCACTGGGGATACTCGCCGCTCCAACACTGGCCAGTGTTGCTGTAAGACTAAATTTTGGGAATACAAGCACTTGTTTCATTCATATTTACATACAAAACATTTAGTAGATGTTCTTGTCCAGAGCAAAATGGCAAAAGGCATGACTGCTTATATACAAAATATGGCCCACTGGAGAAAGGTGTTCTGAATTTAGCTTAACAACCTAACCATAATGGCTGGGCAAGCAACCATATATTCTTCAATTTTTGGTAAAAG
>RJVU01004142.1:172469-185485 GCA_003731715.1 Anabarilius grahami | reverse complement strand
TATATATGAAGAGTTTGGTTCCAAAACGCAATAACTCCATTTTGATTAATTTGAGTAAAAAGGTGTTTTCTTTACCAAGAAAGTGGCAAGATGAAAACCACTATTTTCTGTTTCAAACATTCACATAGCATCTTTTGGTTATAAAAACATTAAAAATTCAAATCTACATTTTGATTTTAAAAAGTTTATTATAAAGACGTATTGTGTATACGTATTGACGTAAAATGCAATAAATCCATTTTTTTTCAAAATGCAATTAATCCGTCAATATAAAAGTTATTTTTCATATTGAAAATACACAACAAAGTAAGTTGATTCACATATATGACAGAGTCTAAACTTTGCCAATATTATCTTATATACAGAAATTAAATGAATTCAAAATGAATTAAACGGGTCATCTTGTTAATGTTATAAATTATTTGTCATTACCGATTAAAGAGTATCTGGCGCCACCGCACGGTTAAATAAACACATTTGCCGAGTACATTGGTATTAAAAAAGGCTTTTTAAAAAAGCCTTCAATGTTTACAGTGGGTGGAATGAAGCGCTGTGATTGGTTGAGCAGATATATTGCGTTCTACAGAAAAAGGAGACTGCCGTTTGTCGAGTTTTGAAAAGAAAGGGAGAAAACATGACAGAATAACACGACAGATATCGCATTTTGTGCAAAATTAATGAATGACTTTTCAATACCGACCAGATACAATACTGATTTTGTCAGAAACTCAATTTTTTTGAAAATGCCGTTTATTGCATTTTGGAACCAAACTCTTCATATATATATATATATATATATATATATATGTGTGTGTGTGTGTGTGTCATTATGGGATGTTTTATGAGATGAGGCGCTGCGGTAGTAGCTAACATTTGGGGAACTCCCCCAGAAATGACTTGTCCATATAGAAACACAACAGTTAAGTGGCAGATGCTGCTTTAAGGTCCTCTCCTCAGCCCAGCACCATTTTAGTTAGTAGAATAAGCCTATATTCTCATAAGGCAAAGGATCTTCATAAAATATTGACCAAGCAAATACGTAAATATGCCTTGTAGGAAGAGGGGGCTCTTCCATTCAAAATGGTCATCTCAGTTCAAAGACCAGATTTAATCAAAGTGCTACTTTCAGAGGTCAAACTCAGATTCAACATCTCTGAACGGGAGTGCCACATGGTGCCATGAATCTGAGAAAGGCTGCTCTGATCAAAATCTCACAAGGAGGCTCCTCCAGGAGAGACATGAGATCGAGAACCACACATGGGATGGCCAAAATGGACCACCAACTGAAGATGCATGGGGTCTTCTTGAATTCTCATCAGCCTTTGGAAACAGGCATACTTTCTGGAAAGCAAACAGATAGGCCTTTGGACACTCCTGCGCCAGAGCATCTCTCCACAAAGGCGATGGAGACAGAGAAATCAAGAGTTGTGTCATGCGTGGTACTACTGAAACCTCTGAAAACCGAACTGACAAAGCAGAATCCCAAGTACAGCGAAGAGAAAGACAGATATGTGTAGACAGTCTGACATGATTCTCTGACTAGCCCATCCCTAAATGAGAGTATTACACAGTATTACACATTACGTTGTGGTCGTGAGAACTGCTCCCATGCTTCAAGGGCATTATTGTGTGAAACACAAATGGACTTACAGTTGAACTGTTGTCATCAGAAATCTGAAACACAAAATAACCTGACTATGCAAAATCAGTCATGGAGTGACCGATCATGTGAGCAGAATGTTTGGCCTAGAGTTGTCAAAAGTATCGACTTTGGTACTGAAATTGTAAAAATGTGACGCTTTGAGCGCTGTTGAGCGGATTCGTAAACACCTCTGATTGTCCATTGTGTTGACGCGCTTATTGGATATGTCTGTGATTGGCTTCAATGATTAACGTGCGGCAGCATTTGGAAGCACACAGAAGTGTTCGAATTTGAAAGCGTTTTAAAAAAAGCACTAGCAGGAGCGCTTGAAAGCAGGTGTCTATTAGCAATAGACGCCTGCTGTCAAATGCTCCCGTGTGTATCTGCGTAAGCGCTCGGTGAAGAGCGTCATTGTTGACTTTTTACTAAGTTTTTACAGCTTTGATCATTGAAGTCAATCACAGACATACCTGATGAGCGCGTCAACACAATGGCCAATCAGAGGTGTTTACGAATCCACTCAACAGCGCTCAAATCACATTTTTATCATTTCACTTTTATTCTGACGATACTGAAGTATATGTGCCAGTAAAGAAGGAAAGTAACTGTCTCAGCAGTCTCAGGCCCTGTTTATTAAGACTGATATTAAGATGCATATTGGTCTATCAGATCACAAGTAGACACAAGTAGAGGGAGACACGTTCCCGTTTACACCTGGTGTTTTAATCTGTCACTTTTGTCCACTTTCAACCACTTCTGTCCTGATTTCTTCAAGGGGAGGGTCTATGGGTGGGTAAATGTATGGGTTTTTGTCAGCTCTTTCGATCTAATGGACAGCTTTCATTTCTGCTCGGACAGCCACAATACCATGCCGAACGCTGTGAGTGTGTGTTAGAAGTCAGGAATGGTGAGAGAACATTGTGCTTGGTATGTTTTTCATCTTCAAACCAAACTTGGGTCTTAACCGACAAAGTTTAAATCCCGTCTAGCTAGGGTGATTCTCATAATGTTTACACATTTGGTCAGTAAGAGGAAAGTAGGCGTCTTTTGTGGCTGTTTGAACGCATTCGACCACGTGAGCATTTACACTACACAAGCAATCTGGTTTAATGCGTTTTCGACTAACTCTGGAAGTGGAACAAATGCATAATGTTGAACATGTTCACCTACAAAAAACTCAGGAAAATACACTTAAAATACGATTCAAGCTCAGCTCCATCTATTTGTATACTGAATAGTTGTAACATTTAGTTGGTGCACAGTGGATGAATTAATTAGGTGGATGTTGGTTCATAATATAATTATGGTGAGTTGTCTATTCTTACCTGACAGTGACAATCTGACCAGGATCTAAATCAATTCCATTCATCTGGGCAATAAAAATGGCAGCTACAGCCTCATAGAGGGCTGTTCCATCCATGTTAATTGTTGCTCCAACTGGAAGCACAAAACGTGTAACTCTCTTGTCGATACCAAGGTTTTCTTCAAGACAACGGAAAGTTACAGGCAGAGTGCCAGCACTAGAAGAAGAAAAGACAAAAATTATCATTTTTATTCAGATAATAAATAATGCTTGTGGTTATGTTGCAATAATTAGCATTTTTTTTTAAAAAATATAGTAGTTACAAGATGGAATGTAATTTTTAAAGATAACAGTGGATTTGTTGGTTTATTTGTTCTCATATAGATATGGAACTACATGGAATTTATATATAATCTACGCAAAGATCACGTAGTGTCATTTCACACCTAGAAGCTGTGCCCAGAGCCGTGATCCAGGCCTGGAAGATTCCCATGAAGAACGAGAAGGGGTTTTTCCTCACAATTGCAAAGTAGATACATGGCAGGAATATGGCACCATGGATGATCAGACCAATAATAACCGTCACCATGTACATCCCCAGCTGCCTGGCCACCACCTCCAGATCTTTAATAGAGATGATCTTTCCACAGATCAAGCAGGCAATGCCAAAGGGTGAGTACCTAGAAAGTCAGTCCACAACGTGAGTCCATCGGTATAAAACACTTCTTAATCAGCTAGAGGACATTAAAAGTCCAACTGACCACATAATCATGATGACAAGCTTCATCACAATCTCATTGAGAATGTTGAAGAACTCAATCATAAGCCTAGCTTTCTCTCCCATCTTTCCCATACAAATTCCAAAGGCAATGAAGAATCCAATTAGACCTGGAACACATTGAAAGACAAAGATAAAAAAAGAAATAAATAAATGAAAAGGGAAGGATTTATCTAAAGATATTTGACGGTGTGATGGCCCTACCCAGCACATTCATTCCACTCTTGAACTGTAGAGATTTCTTGTCTATGAAAATGGGTGGTGGCTTGGTGGCATTAGAGAGATAGTCAGATGTGCTGTTGGTGTCATCGAAGTCAGGTTGAACTTCTACCTTCTTCACAACGGTCTGGATCTGTGCATTTGAACATCACCCACTTAAACCATTCAGCATTTAATACAGCCTACTTAATGTGTTCACGCATATGTTATGGCATCTTTTTACTAACTACTAGGATAAGAGTGAAATGATTAAAAGAGTAACTATGGCCATTCAAAAACTGATAAACTGTTTTTATTTATCATTTATTAACAATTATAGAACATTAAAATATTATAACTTTATGAAATATTTATAAAAACTTTAAAATCATATCTTTTTTATAACTATATTATAACATTTAATTTAAGTGTACTTAAAATAATATTCACATGAATCCATTATAGTAGGCCTAAATGACTTAATAAGCTGTGCAGATGCTGCATTAATTATTTTTAACATCTTAAACAGCAAATATTAACATTCACAGAAATTAATGCCTTATTTTCCCCAGCCATATTTACACAATACGTATGCTGTATTAGTTTTGTGTCTAAGCACAGAGTAGTTTCTTGTGGAAGCTCATGGAATGCAGTGTCGTACCTGCTGGAAGCAAGCCTGGACCAAGTTCTCAGGGAAGAGGTTTCTGATGAGGTCAAAAAAGGCATCAAGACTGGAAACATCATCGTTCTTAGCTCCTTCTCCGAGATTCTCCTTGAGTTTTGGGTTTCCAGGGTGGATGAGGAGCACCAGGATGACTCCCAGCACAGCAGCAATGATAGTAGTGGTCATGTAATATACCATGGCTCTGGATCCCAGACGACCACTTGACTTCGCATCCAGACCAGCCAGACCTCGGATAGGGAAATGTGGAATATTATTTTAACATTGTCATGGTTTTATATTCACAGGCTCAACCTTTTTTAATTTCTCAGTGCCATTATCTATTTTGATATATAGCTTTTATCACTCTAGCTCAATCAGTCAACATTGCATCGGGTATGAAACCAGCCATCGATTAAACATCTTTAAACATTCCTATTATGATAATCAGCACACATCTTATTTCTGTTAGATATGCACACGAATCCTGTGATTGTGATTCCATTGTAAATCCATTTATACCACCTCTGGAAGGTCTGTGTAAAAGCACCTTCCTAAGTTTGGGCTCTGAAACGTAATGCTCAAGTGAAAAAATGTGGTTAAAAATGTTAGAATTACTCATTTACTGGATGCTATATTTATTTATATATTTAATAATACTTATAACATATTAAATATACAACTATATATCAGCATAATGCATGGTTTAAATAGCCAGAATGATAGTCTGACCCTTACTATCCACAAAGACACACCAACGCTCTACTAAAGTGAATCTTGACCCTTTTTTTTTAAATTTTGTGTTAAACTGAATTGGCATGAGGGAAAATTAAAGTTTAGAGAGGTTTAATTATATAAAAGTGATTATATAAAACTTATATTGTTACATTAAATAAAAATATGTTAAAGTGAATGTCTATTGGCCGTTAACGGTAAAACAGAGGGCATGAAAAATGAGTTATAAAACCAAATGTTCATCATATTTAAACAGCCATAAGTCCAATATAGGGTGCTTTCTTGACACTTCTCTATCTAAGAAAATGGATTATTTCTTCTGCCTTTTTCTACAGGAGAGACTCATTTTCTCATGCACACCTGCCCGCTTCGTTCAACGATTTATCTCTTACATAAATTAGATGAGTACCCAGACATTGAAGGACGGTTTTTGTTAACATTTCCTACCAGTATTAGGAATTCAAATGGAAGATTTCTGTTTACACTTGACTACTTCATAGCCACACATTTGATCAGTTCATGCATTCCCTGGGAATCAAACGTATAATGTTGGCGTTGCAAGCACCATGCTTTACTGTTTGAATTAAAGGAATATATATAATCATGAAGAGAGCAGGTGTAAATGTATTTGATACAGACTGCAATATTCACTTCAGGAAGGGGAGTTTGTGAAGTGAGCAGTTGAGTCTCATATAGTGAAAACATAGGAATTGAAGATCGGATTTTGTGAAGGCCAAGTGTAAAATGGAATGTGCAAATTGGATAGTAATCCAATCACTCGGGCGCACGAAGTGACAAAGAGTAAATAACCCCACAGAGAATACTTGGACTTTAAAGAGAAATAACCAAATAACATCTTAAATACAGTAAACAATGTAGCAGAAGCAACAGCAAACATCATTTGTGAGAACAGTGCCACTTAAAAAGACAGAGCACAGTTCTTCTCACGCCACTCTACAACTTTTGGCTTTATTAAATCAAAGACACGAGCATATTTTCAAAGGGCATAAGGGTTAAGGATTTCTCTCTGTTTGTTAGTGTAATATAACACACACAGGCATTATTTCTCAGTGGGATTTGTGGATTCACCAATGAATTTAACATTTCCAAACTCATTGACAGCTTGTTAAAAAACGAGGTCTGTGTTACCTGTGATTAAGCTGGAGATGATCAAGGGAAGGATGAGCATTTTTAGCATCCTCATTAGAATGTCTCCAGGGAAGGCAATTACCATGACAATGTTGTCATCGATCGGAGAAGCAACACGCAGCAGCATCCCAAAAACCGCTCCCAAAATCACACCTGTGATGGGGGAAAGAGAATTTCTTCTTTTGGATAATTTGGACAAAATATTCCTGAACATACTTTAAATGTCTATTCAAATATGTGATTTCAAACAAATATACAACACCACACAGTTAAGGTCCTCTTGGTCATAGGCAGGGAACCAGAGGCAGATGTTAAATAAATGTGAAAAAATGACAGCATGAGAAGTGGACTGAAGTAAACCACAACAACAACAACAACAAAGTCTTAGCCTTAGTCAAAAAAGTAAATTCAGGTCTGGGTAGTCATATGTACCATGACAAATGGGATGTTTTCAGATGTCTTGTTGATGAACTATACTGTATGAGGCGTCATAATCCATATCTGTGTGTAGTGAAGGCTCTGGAACAGAGGAATAGTGCACTCTTTCTAGTGCAGCTCTACTGTCCCTCCAGCCGGCATGTACCTAACACTCTTTACAGCACTACTGCAGCCCTGCTGAGGCAGATTACTTTCTGGCTTTATAATCCTACAAAGAAGTTAGTTTGTTATGTCCTGAAACACACACATATCACACATGTATCACACCCGCCCACTCCGGATTTCTTCACAGAGATACTAACACACACCCTGTAGATGCTAACCGTATATTCACCTATTCAGCTATTTCAAACATACAGTGTCAAAATAACTTTCTCTGTATTCACTCTGTTCAACAATGCGCCAGTCGCAGTAAATCAAAGCAGCTCTTCTCTGCACAAAAGATTTCTAATAAATACTAGGATTTACAGTCACCTGTTTCCTGCTGTGTTCTGACCCTCTACTTTCCAGACAGCAGTTATTCAGCAGTAGCTCAGTGTGTAATCATGCTGTGTGTGCTGTGAAACTGTTCCCTTTCATCACTGTGAAATGTTGAAGAACACTCACCCAGCACAGTCAGCGTGAGCAGCAGATTCTTCCGCAACTTCTGGCATATTGTGGCCCATTTGGAGCTCGGCCTCGCCTCAATGGGCTCCAGGTGGCTTTCGTGCATTCTTACCTCCACGTGCTTCGGCATGTTTCCAGAACTGAAAAACAGACAAAAGAGCAAATAACAACAAAACATCTAGGTTAATTAGGTAACCCTGGTTCGAGATGCTGCGTAATGATGCAATGGGAGTACGTCACTGATCATGGTGTCTGAAGCCCAACAGAATCATGCTGTTTCATTGGCTGATGGGGCTAAAGTGACGCCCATAAGGAGCCATGTCAGAGCACAGGTCAATGCATTAAAAAAGACACTACTGACTCTAAAATCTTAAAGCAGGGCAGTTTTATGAGATTAACTCCTATCTGACAAAGATGATGGGGCCACAACGGACACGAGAACACCTCTGAAACCAAAGCTGAAGCCATCCTGCTGCACTCATAAAGCTGAAGACGAGCGAATGTCATGCCACCCACAGGCACACATTCTGCTGCAATAGAACTACATACACCTTAAGTGTCGAAGTGCATCTGCTCCAAGATGCTCCTGTACAAAACTCAGTACTGAACCAACAAGGCAGTGAACAGGATCTTTGATCGTTCTTCAAGCTATACGCTTGGTAGCCCTCAATGGCAAGTCTACAGCACCGACAGCCTCGGCATCCACTGCTGTGCCTTCATTCAAGTCCCTCTTGAAATGAGCTTGATAGGCTTGCAAAATCGTCAAAGTGTGCAAGGCAGAAGCCACATTACAGAAAGCCATGTAAAATAAAAAATTCAATAAGGAAGAGGCTAGTCTACATGGCTTAAACGGAAGCTTAGTCCTACTCATAGTAGGCAAACACTTCTAAAAGCCATCATCATCGCCACTCAAAAAAGTGGAATTATTCCACTTCGGGGTGAGTTGTAGGACAACAGGCTGAGACAAACTGTGCACTGAAGAAAGAAAAATCAATGGCACCATGTGTGAGCTTATAAGGAGGCTATGACAGCTCCTCATGAGCTTTGTTTTAGTGCCATTAGCCAATGAATTGGCACGATTCTATAGCGCTTCAGACCATGTGACCACTGAAATGTTCCTATTACATCATCACCCTTTGTTTGAGTTTCATCAAATAGGAATTAGATTTATACAGTTTTGTCCAGCAAATCAAGCAATGTAAGATAAACATCAAAGGATACATTTTTAGTATAAAATCATAACCAAGCCTAAACATACTGCAGTTCTGCTTGTCTTATTTCATATTAGAGAGCTTGTTTTGTTAGTTTGATAGCAGTTAAAACATTATAAGTAAATCATTTTTCTTATAATTCACTTTAAAGACATGTTATTAATACTGTAGCTAAACACTGTTGGTATTAGATTAATAGTTTTATCAGTGGACATCCACAGGTTACGTCAGATATCAGCACAGGTTTAAATGAGCTCTCTCAAAATCCTGTTTAGCATAAATAAATAAATGAAGTAAAAAAAAATGGTATAAAAATAAGTAATGCACATGAACACCTTGCAAACGCATTAGCACTGCTCCCTCTCACAGACGCGACACTCTGATGTTCATGTTGGCTGATCATGTGCGATCTTATGTAATTACACATTTTTAATTGGATGCGTGTTTGGAGGAACTGGCAGCATGGCACATGTGTCTGTCTTAATGAGTTAATGCTGGTTTCCCTACGGGTAGATCTCATCGTCAGCTTCAAGGAACACAGATGGAGATCATGAAGTTTTGTTATTTTTGATGTCCAAGTAAAAATTTATCATCCAAACATCTCATCAATGCTACCTTTTCCAAGTTCAGTGTGTTGTTAACTGATATATGATTCCTATTCTGTTCCATGGGTTTGGTTGTTTTAGTCATTTCTGTGAAATCCTAGTGCTACACCATATAATGACATTCTATAATGTTTATTAATTAATTTATTATTTATTATTACCTTGTTTCAACAGCTTGGGAAGGCCCTTTTCTGTT
The DNA here is from genome assembly GCA_003731715.1 of Anabarilius grahami. Taxonomy (NCBI): domain Eukaryota; kingdom Metazoa; phylum Chordata; class Actinopteri; order Cypriniformes; family Xenocyprididae; genus Anabarilius; species Anabarilius grahami. The sequence continues at coordinate 175,963 of RJVU01004142.1, read as the reverse complement.
CCACGACAGAAAGTCAAGCAAAGAACCCACTGAAACACATATAAAAATAATGAATTGAATTTGAACACACCATTTTAATTCATGAATTTTAAACACATTTGGCCCTATTTTAACAATCTAAACGCATGGTCTGAAGCGTGCGGCGCAGGTGCACTTAGGGCATGTCTGAATCCACTTTTGCTCGCTTAGCGACAGAAAAAATGGTCAGCGCATGGTCCAAAAGGGTTGTACCTCTCTTAATGAGTCACGGGTGTGTTTTGGCCGTAACGTGCAATAAACCAATCAGAGCCTCATCTCCCATTCCCTTTAAAAGCCAGTTGTGCTTGCACCATGGCAGATTCGCAAGCGGAAAGACTGAACGCTTCTCCAGAGAGGAATTTATTTTTAAAATTTGGCAAAAAATAAATAAATAAAATTGCGCCACTGACCAACAAAAACCTGGTCTTAAGTCAATGTCAATTGTTTTCAGTTGCCTCAAAATAGCAACGCGCCAATAATGCACCTGAACACACCTCGTTTTCTGTTCGGCCATGGGCGAACAGATGGGTGCGAGTGCATTTGCTATTTAAACAACGTGTGTGCTGGACATGATTACTATAATTGTGTTGGGCTGAAACTAGCAAAAAATACTTGCATCGCACCTGAGCATGCTCATTGAAACTATAGGGACTAGGGCAGGGGTCTCCAAACCTACTCCTGGAGAGCTTGATTCCTGCAGACTTCATTGAGCACATGTGGACTGCACTCACTATGGTTCGCTTTAACCCACAGACTAAAAAAACAACCCACGGCAACAGTGGAAATTAGCCCAATTCCATTGGCAACACTGTCTACAACACTAAGGCCAACCAGGACAGCAAGGAACGTGGAGGTAGAGTTTGATGACCAACTAAGTTTTTCTAGCCACATATCAACATCAGCCTGGATTGTGTAGGATCATGCTTTACAACATCAGGATAATTTCAGAAGTAGGAAGACTTCAAGATTGGACTTCTGCCATCAGATGACAGAGAATGTGGCATCATGTCTTGTCTTCAATCAGCAAAGAGGACCACCATCACACCCCTCCTGATCTCACTTCAAACTGAAGGTTAACACTGCTTTCAGGACTGCCACTGGAACAGCACCTCCCTACCGCAATTCACTCCTACAAGTGTTTGCTCCCTGATTGCCAGCTGTGGTCACTGAACGAGCAACGCCTTTTTGTTTCTTCACAATGAGGCACAAACTCACTATCCAAAAATGTTGGGTTTCCCTGTTGTTGTTTCCATCACTTAATATGATTTATAAGCTGTTTTCACAAAAAATTTCCCCAAAAGGACAAGAATTTCAGATATTGTAATTTTTTTGTGGGGACATTTTGTCCACATTATGTAGGGTTTACCTGAACCACACACACAAACACATACCTCTTCTTCTTTTTTTCTTCTTTGCATTTTTTCTCTGCTCTAGCTTGTTTCCTAATCTAACTTTGGTAATTCATTCATTCATTTCAACTTTGGTAATAAATGTAGCCAATATGAGATGGAAGGATTGCATGCAATTGTTTGACTCATATATTAAATGTGTGCTTTGTTGCACACAAACATGTCAAAGGTGTTAGTCACTATTAAAAGACTTATGACTCACACTCATGGATTCATATTTAACACACTGAGGATACATTATATTCAAGGATAGCATTGGGCAAATAAACTCAATGGTAATATCATTGCATATTCAGACAAGTTCTACCAATGCTTTATTGCAGTGTCCTGACTGACTGCATCAATGCCAGGTATCTAAGCTGCTTCATTCATGATGGCAAAACATAGCAGAAGGTGATACAGTCAGCCCAGGATATGAGCTACAAACATGTCCAAGTTTCCATTGTCAAGGATCCCGGTCATCCTAGACCTAAACAGGTTTGTCTCCTGCTCTCTACCAAACAGTATTTAAGCCAGGGGTCCACAAACTACAGCCCTCTGAAACACTGTGACCGGCTCACGAAACCATGCCTGTCACAGGCTTGGACCAGCCTCCGTAATCACACTTACAAGACTGCTAAACACAAATCAGCTTTCATGCTCTGCCACAGATGGACACGCTCACATAGGATTCATATTGTCACAAACGTTAAGATTTCAAAATACAAAGACATAGTAACAAATGGCATTTATAGTTTAAAAAAAAATCTAACGTGTGAGGCGTAGGTTGTATTGAGTGCACACAACAAATGAGTAGAGAAAAAAAAAAGTTTTTTATTATGATCCACTAACTAAAACACAGGAGATCACTGGAGAGTAATGTAACACAGCTACTTAACATAGACAAGACCAGACAAAGGAACACAAGAAACTGAGGGTTTAAATACACGGGGGCTGATTGACTAAAACAGAACAGGTGTTAACTAATTAAGAACCACCAAAACACAGAGAAAACGAAACCAAAACAGATTACACGAGACATAACAATGTCTAATAATTGAGAAAATAACCTTTCAAATATAATTCGACAATGGTTTTACTTTATTTAAGGAAACTTATTTTCTTCTCCCAGAAGTGGAAGTGGAATTTATATTTGGTAAATGTTACAAGCTCTCACTCCCTGACTGAGTTGCAGTGTAAACAAACATGGTTGCACCCACAGCCCATTATAATTTACCCATGATATAATATGATACATTATAAAAGATACCATTATAAAAGTATTTAAATGAGAAAAAAAAAAATAATAATAATAATCAAATAAAACTGATGCATCAGTGCAGCACCATTGTGACTGTGAAATATCATGTGACAAGCTTGACTGGTCGCCATGAATATAGGAAAGTAACACAATCACAGAACTCACAGCGACTGGTCAGACATCTTGACATGCACACATCAGGGCGCAGAGATAGCATACATGCATTGACAAACCATGTCGCAAAGAAATGCAGATGCAATAAAGTTGCCAATAAAAAAAAAAATGTGTTCCGTGAATGGATTTAAATTTTAAAATCAATCCATGTAACAATAGCAGAAGAATAACTGAAACATAACAGTGATCACTGATCTGCCCTTGACAGAAAAACGCTCGGGGACTCAGATCTTAGCAATCAAAGTATGATGGATATCAAAATAGCTTCTACATCCAGATGATAAAACCACTATAAAGCTGAGCAGCAGTGAGATTCAGCAACTGTTCTTATGATCATTTTAAATGATCGGGTTACTTAAACATTCAGTGTTCCCTCTTGACACTCTGCAATCAGAAGTGATCACCCTATTCCCTTCAAAGTTTTTACCATAAACAATGCAAATAAATAAATACATAAATAAATCATGAGGTAAAAATAACAAATACATCAAAATTAAAGAGTGTGAGATATCAGGAAAATTTCCATATCATTTTAACAATGCACACTGATGATCATCCAGCCGCGGGACAAAAGGTAAAAACAACAGCAGGGTCGGATCTGTCATGTCTAGTCACTGTGAACATGAACTAAACTCTTGCGAATGTACCTTTAG
>RJVU01004142.1:150690-172261 GCA_003731715.1 Anabarilius grahami | reverse complement strand
CTTCATGCATCTTAATCACTGAAGTATAGCACATATACCATACAGCTGTGTAATTTACCAAAAGTAACATATTTAATAGAGAAAAACATCAACTGGTTGATCATCCACATCATCAAGGCATTAAGACGTGATCTGTAAAGCTGCTCTGGAATGTTGTGCATTGAAAAGCATTATACAAATAAACCTGAGCTTGCCTATTGGTTAGTGTACAGAATACACAATCCCGACTGAACTGGGATTCATCTGAAATTCCATCCCAGCCTCTGAACAGCGAGATTATTCTAACAATCCCACCCAAAGGATTCAGGATACATTTCAGGATCCTCTGTTTATACAGCCTCTCAAAATACAGGAATGTCAGATCAACTGTCCTTGCCTTATGAAGACCAAGAAGAAATACTATTTCAACAGGCCTTACTTTTAGCACTTTTTTCTGAATGCTTCTACTCAAAGTGCTTTAAAGATAATAAGGAGAATCTCTGAAATGTTCACTGAAAGGTTTTTTGGGGCATTCACAAATGGCATTCAATGCAAAGACCCCCTTTTGGAACTTTTATTTTTAAGAGTGTTGATTTTTGGTTCCTCAAAGAACCTCAGTGAACAGTCCTTAAAGGGATAGTTCACCCAAAAATGAAAATTCTGTTATCATTTACTCCCCCTCAAGTAGTTCCAAACCTATATAATTGTCTTTGTTCAGCTGAGTGTCATTTAAGAGTGTCATCTTCCTGATTGTAATTTTCAAGACTTCTATAGGTCTGCATTGAGTAATCATGCCAGACATCAGATGGATGCGATTTCTTGACAATTTGCTTCTGTCAGGGTTTTGTAACTTCGGTCTGGTTTATTCTTGGTTTTGTAACAGAGCCCTGACACTCCTGTATTGACTTGTGTTTTTGTTGTGAGTGCATGGCTTCGAGCTCTCTTGTCTTTGTGCCTTGTTTCATCTCCGGAGTGAGGTGTTCGGATTCCGACACTCATGTCTAGTTTGGTTTCGGTTCTGTGTAGGGATTCGGCCATTCATGCTCAGTGTGTTTGTCTTCTGTTGTAAGTGCACAGGATGAGCATTATTGTATGAGCTTGCGGTTTCAAGTTCGCTCGGGCCGTATGCTCTTCTGTTCTCGTTTGTTATCGTGTTCTGCGTAGCACACGGTTCTTGTTTGCTTCGTCCACGTGCTTTCATGTTACGTTTTGTCTTGTGCTGTGTAGCACACAGCTTGTTTCATTGGCTGTGTGCTTTTATCTTATCATGTTTTTGTGAACACATGGCTTATGAGTATTCTTGCATGTCTTGTTTTGTTTGAATCATGTTACCTGATTATTGGTTCATTTGCCCTACCTGTCCTCCCTCGTTAACTGCCTTGTTTGCTTTCCTATTTATTCTCCTTGTGTTTGCAGTCCTGTGCCAGATCGTCATTGTATTTTTACCCATCAAATGTTACCTCATGTGTGTTTCAAGTCAAGTCAAGTCAGTCCTGTTTTCCCCTTCAGGTAGTTTTTGTTTGATTTTGTTTTATTTTTATATTTAAATAATATTTAAAGCCCATTACTCTGCACTTGAGTCCTTGCCTCATCCCTTACCTCAACCCTGACAGTACGATCTGGCCAATAAAGCACTCAGCAGAGATAGGCATATTTATCTTCCCATCTCCCAGTTCCAGGGGCTCTGTAAAAGATCAGATGGTCTGGATCATCTAGCATGAACGATGTGATTTCCTCACTGTGTTGAATGATCTGGACTATGAAGACAACTGCAATTTTCAAAAGCTGCCTCGACAAGCCCCTGAACACCTGGGAGATGGGGAGGCTGGGGACTTTGAAGTTCTGGGATTTTGTGTACCAGATTTACCATCATGGGAGGCCCGATGTTCTGGAGCAAGAAGAGCTCCCTGTGGTACACCACCCCAACCACAACCCCAGTCCTCCGATGACCCATTCTTGGACATGGAGGAGGAAGAACAGCCTTGCCTTACTCCTTTCTGCAGCCTTCTCTGAGAGAGTGGAAGATGCTGCAGCTCCCTGAGAGGCAGCTGAAGTTGCAGCAGTTCCTCCAGAGTTGGGCATGAGCACTGCAGCATCTCCTGAAGCATTCGTCCCCACATTGCCTTACCCTCATAAGCGCAGGAGAAGAAGGCTCCTGTCACTTCCCCAATTCCAGTGGTTCTTGAGGACCCAACCTCAGAGCTCCCGAGAGTATTGGTCCCAGAGTTCCCGTGTATGGTCAGCCTTCTTCTCCTGCGCAGAACTGCCCACTCCCCGTCACAGCCAAAAAGGCTTTCCCTGTTAGTTCTGCCATGGCCAAGAGGGCTGTCTTTGCCTTCTATGTTCTGGCCATTCTGTGTGCCTGGAATACACACATGGCTTCTTCTGACTTGGGAACAGTCTGTCACCCAGAGCCTGCTGACGAACCGGAGGCCATCCCAGAGCCCGCTGCCGGCCCGAAGGCCATTCCAGGGCAGCCCGCTCTGCATGATATGGTCACGGAGACCATCACTGAGCAACCTGCTCTCCCTGATATGGCTACGAAGGCTGGGCCACACACACATCCCTCCTGGCTTACTCAGCTCCAGCCCTGAAGTTCCCAGAGTCAGCCACAGAGGCCATCCCAGAGTCTGCTCCTGTCCCAGAGAATTGTCTTCCCTGTGCCCACTACATCGGCCGTGCTTCCCTTGGAGCAGTCATCTTTGTGGGGTTCCCTTTCCTCACCCTGGTCCCTGTCTTGCCCTTGTCTGACCAGCCTGCCCTGCTGGCTCTGTCCTTGCTGCCTGCCCTGTCGGCTCTGCCCAAGCTCCCTGCATTGACCTGGCCCCCAGCCAGGACTCCTGACATGCCGGAGACTCTCTGGTCTGTCCCTCCAGCACCACCCTGGCCCTTAGCCAGGACTCCAACCTGCCTGAGCCTCCCTGGCTCAACCCTCCCGTCTCTCCCTGGTTCTTCTAAAGACTTCCTGGGTTGATCTGCAGCCACTGGCTTGGATCCCCTCCCTCTTTGTCTCTGTGTTTTGATCTTCCCGTCTTGTGTTGCCTTGTGTTTCATGTTCTTGTCTTATTTTTGCTGTTACCCTAAGGTTATGGGGACAAAATATCCACACAAAGATGACAATCTCTGAAAACCCTGACCTTGTGGGGACATTTTTTGGTCCCCATGAGGAAAACATCTTATAAATCATACTAAGTGATGTTTTGTGAAAATATAAAAATGCCAAAAGTTTTCTGTGGTAGGTAGGTTTAGGGGTATAGGGCTAGTGTAAGGGGATAAAATATACAGTTTGTACAGTATAAAAATCATTATGTCTATGGAGAGTCCCCATAAAACATGGAAACCTAGTGTGTGTGTGTGTGTGTGTGTGTGTGCGTGTGTGTGTGTGTGTGTTTGATGTGTCTCAATGCCATGCCAAAAGAGGCCAGTGAAAGGTAACAGAGAATTCACTCTCTTTTTTCTCTCTAACTTGGCCAGGGCCATGTGAAGTTTCCCGGCTACCCATCTGAGGGCTTTTGTCCTTCCCCAAAAAGTGTCAGTGCCCCCTCTTCCTCCCGTTGGGTTTATTCTGGCATGGGGAGTGATGCGGGAGGATGCCAGCCCCATTCAGCCCGCTGATGTCATGCATATGCCCACCGTGGGAGAGCAGCGGATGGACTCAGAGGGGGGCAGGACCCATTCTCCTCTCGCTCAATCCGCTCTCTATCGGGATGAATCACTCTTTCAGGAATGGCAGCCCACTGTGAGGCACAATTGATGGCGATTATCCCAATTTTATGCTACTGTCCAGAGTGAAGAGATTCTCTCTCTGACTCTCTTTCTTTCTGTGTCTCTCTCTGACAGCTATTACAACCCTTTGGCCCTTCTCGAATCAAACACTCACACTCACACACAAACACACATGCACACAGCTCTCCTCAACAGCTTGTGACATAATAAATCTTTAAAACTGGAGTAAAAGATACATGAAAAGCACCTAAAAACCTGAAATAAAGGCATCACTGCAATCAATTCAGTAATCGAATGACACGGTTTGTACAATTCGTGAGTTGATTAGACTAGAATCTCCTCAGTCAATGCAGAACCGATCAATAATATTAGTGCTGATATAGTGGCATGCTCAGTTTGCTTTTAGTCAAAAGACTCTTGATAGTTCTTGCTGCTCACACTCTTAAAAATAAAGGTTCTTTATTGGCATTGATGGTTCTATGAAGAACTTTTAACATCCATGGGATATTTCGATTCCACAAAAGCTTTATGGAAAAAGGTTCATATTTTTTAAATGTTCTTCACACTAATAACAAATGGTTATTTTAAGGACTGATCACTGAAACGTTTTTGGTGAACCAAACATTGTTATTCTATGACATTGCTGAAGAAAAGAAAAAAAAAACCTATGGTTTTTACACATTAATGTTTTGCAGCATGCATGCATATTTTTATTTTTTTATTTTTTTCAAGTGAGACAGAATGACACAAGCTACATTTAAAGGAACGTTCACACCTGATATTCCAGCACTGTAGATACTGTTCCAGAATCCGTGTGATACTGTGAATTTAGCTGTGAAGGATAATGTAAATCTTTCTTACATATGTTATTTAATGAAGAAATTTACTGGCACATTCAAGATATTTTAAGACGTAATTGCTTATGCGCAATTATCAAAATGTCTTATAGCTTAAAACTTGAATAAACCAACCTATAACACCTTTTCATTAAATAATTAAGCAGCAAATATTACAAAGAGACATTTAAAGGTGCAATATGTAAGAATTTTGCAGTAAAATATCCAAAAACCACTAAGCCAGTGTTATATATTTTATTCACTTGAGTACTTACAATATCCCAAATGTTTCCAACTATTTGTAAATCGTGAGAAAATTGCAATGTTAACCAAGGCTCCAGGACGTGTGAGGAGTCGCCTGTCAATTGCGTCATACCCACGTTACCCTCGGTTTACGGTTTTATTTTTTAGTAACCATGGAAACACCAAAGACGCTTTAATATATTACATGTTTTAATAGACAAGGGAACAAGTGTTACATTTATAGACAGAAAACGATTTGTTGTTATATAGCTCAACACGTTTAGTCTTATTGTTTAAATCTAATTTTCTTGATTGTTTTGCGAGTACCATGCTTTACCATGCCTCAGAGAAAAACACTATTTTGTGAAGTAGCTAACATAGCATAATCAGATGCAGCTTTATTTTTAGTAACAGTAATACAGAATTTTCTCCATCATACAATACGTTTTAAAATTAATTGCATGCCATTTATCAACACAAGTCATCCAGCATTTAATATATTCTAAAATCAAAAAAAATTATAGCTTACTGCAGTGAGTAACAGTGTCTCACAGCAGTCACCGAGCGAACGCACAGAGTAAAGTTATAACATCATTTTCAACGCACTCAAATGTATCTACTATGATAAACAGAGCTGTGTTACCTCATACTCATGACCGGAAAAGCGGAAGCGGCGCCGGCGACTGTGGCATAATAAAAGTCCCGCTGCTCGTGAGGCATGTGTTGCGCAATCGCTCCAGCTGCCTCGTTCAGCTCCGACAACACTTGCTCCTGCTCTGCTTCATACTACAGTAACGTTAATAATCGCACCCATGAACATGATTTCTTCCCGAGTCCTATCCCAATTCTATTCCATCGTCCGTTGAGGTGAAGACCACATGTCCCAAGATTCTGTGCTCAAACTTGGCGTCATCAAGCTACGCCTTTGTTTTGAATAGGCCTCTAGCGACCTCTAGTGGACAGAAAATATTACATACAGCACCTTTAACTTCTTGTTTTCTTTTAAGTAAAAATCTGACATTTAAACATTTAATTAATTCAAAACATCACAAATGTTGCAACTAAATTCATTAATCAATGACAATTCAAGTTTTCTTTTTATAGTAAACTGTGGTTGAGATTACCACAGAAAATACCACATGCATCATGATCATAGTGTCCTAACTGGGCAGTATGGGTTAAAGTCACAACTGCGGTGAAACACACACACAGTCTGGGGTCAAGACTCGGGGCAACAGTGAGTGTCTAGACAGAGGTCAGATCTGTGCTGGAGGACACACACAAGGACACACACGTGCATCCCATCAGCAAGGACATAAACATTTTTTAATTTGAGTTTTAATAACTGAATCACACTAACTTGTACAATGCAGTTTAATACCAAATTAGCTGAATTTAGTCCACTGTCCTGCAGAGTTCAGCTCCAACCCTGATCAAACTCACCTGCCTGTATTTTTCTAGTAATCCTGAAGACCTTGATCAGCTGCTTCAGGTGTGTTTGAGCTGAACTCTGCATGACAGTGGATCTCTATGGTCAGAGTAGAGGAATATTCTGGATTGTTGCCTCAAGTGTTGCATGTACTAAATAATGCAGCTGAGCTACAGAAAAATGTAATGGAAAAGTTAGTAGCTTTGCTTCTTTTAGTTACTCTCCATCACTACTATACACAAATAGAATAATTAGATTATAATTTAGAAATTTAAAGCTAAAACAATGACAAAAACCCTGATAATACTTCAAAATACACCTATAATTTTAGACTGAATTAATATTTATTTAAATTATTATTATTACTGCATGCATATTAATTGTAAAAAAAAAAAAAAAAAATAGTCAAATACACTGTAAAAAAAAAAAGTAAAAACTGTAAAAAAAAACAGCTGTGGTTGCCAGAATAGTTGTGTAAAATATATGGAAAATTGTAAACACATTTACAGAACAAACTGTAAATTTTACAGTATAAAACTGTACAAATTTCATCACAAGTAGCTTTTCCACAAGCTGAAGTATTTACTAATATGTAGAAGGTGCAAAGTGTCATTCACACAAACTTAAATAATGCATAAAACATTAATTAAACAACAGAAGATGTAACATAAAACCCTAATACATAACAGATAACAAATAACAAAAACTATTAAGAAACATGATTATTTAAACAAACTACTTTCAAATGTGGAGTGTCACACAAGGAATTGTGGGAAATTAACAGCATTTTACTGTAAATTACATAAAATGTCTGGTAAGATGTTTTACAGTTTTTCCCTGTATATACTACGGGAACGTGCTGTTTTTTTTTTCATAGCGTTTTTTTACAATATTTTACAGTTAAAATCACATTAATTTTTTACAGTGTATAGTATAGCACATATAGTGTCAACTTCTGAAAAGTGCTTCACATCAGCTACCAAAGAGAAATAAATAACCATGTTATTGTCTGTTATTCAGCCCAGCAGGTTTTGTGGGTGCTGTGAAGTCAAATATAAGCACATGATTGACCCATATGTGCACTCCATCAGTGTGGATGGACGCACTCTCATTGTGCACGGAAACTCATTCCGGCTGTAATGAGCGAGTGATTAGGGATTCTGGGCTGTGCACAGGTTTCAGATGTGAGCTGTAATGATGTGATCACAGATCATTCTGGTTGAAGGGTTAGCAGGCCTTCATTCATCTATAGTGAGCACACAGAGGGGCCCCTCAGGGGCCGAGGGCCACTACAATGTCTCTCTTTTTCTCTTTCTCACTTATTTTCTTTCATTCTAAGCTTTATTTCGTCTTGATTTCTCCTCACGGAACTACTGTGCACTGGTTTGTGTGCCAAGTGTTTTGCCAGATTCCACAAAGCTTTTCCACAGGAATATTTCAGAATTTTTTTTTTAACATAATGTTTATAGAGATCATTTGTTCCATACTTTGGAGTGCAACTGAAAATGATTCCCTAATTTCTGTGTATTTATAAATGTAAATATTATTTTAAAGAGGACCTATTATGCCCCATTTTACAAGATGTAAAATAAGTCTCTGATGTCCCCAGAGTGTGTATGTGAATTTTTAGCTCAAAATACCCCACAGATAATTTTTTATAGCATGTTAAAATTGCATGCTATAAAACAGATATAGAACAGGTATAGTTTAGTTCAATTACAGTTATAACTTATATTGTCTTCTTGTTTTTATCCACTATATTACTACAAGCCTGTTGTACCGGACCCCGTTCGACTTTACCGATGAGTTTTATGATGCTTATTGTACTTCACACAAAAGATGAAGCGTCCGTTTTCACTCTAGTAAATCACTGTAAGAGCTTAATAAAACAGTGCAAGTGTGCATTAAAATATTATCCATAAACTCTCTCTCTTTCCCTTGGATTATCATCAACATACACAGCTAATTACGCAGAAACACTACTAACAGTAAACAAAAATATAAATACCTTATGCCTTTTCGGGTGGTGCTTAATAAACTGGTAAACTTCATATCTGTAAATCAACTCCGATGAACTGTAATAAAGTGCTCTCACCTTCATTACTGCTGTATCCAGTATCACTCTGGAGGCTGTAAGCTGGATCATGATCAGTTTACTGATCTATCCTTGAGTAACAACTTTTTAGCACAACCTCTGTTTTTGTATTGTCCCTTTGTATTGACATTCGTCCACAAAGAAGTCAGGTGGGAAATGATTTGCGCAGACATAAACAAATTTCGGTAGAGTTGAGGGAGCATTTTCTTCAAAAACAAAATGAATCCACCTCGTCTTCAGCGGCTCAGATTTCGGGAGTAAATGGAGAGAGCCATGTATATTAATCCATCCAGCTACAGAACACCTAAAACGCTTGGGAGACATTCTCGTCAGTGCAGAAATGGCGGACTGTGTACAACTCGCTGTGAACTTGCTCAGGGCGGTTCTATGTTCAAACAGCAGTGTCTGTCAACATTCGTGGGCGGGGCCTGTGGCTAATGTGACGTCACACTGCCAGGGATCTGGAAATGGCTTGTTCTGAGACACTGCTTACGATTGATGGGGATTTAAAAAAAAAGGAGTGGTTGGATTTTTATCATAATAGGGTGGTTGTGTACACACACTGCCAACATTTATAGCCAAACACCATGCAAAAGAGAATTTTGCATAATAGGTCCCCTTTAATGGAAGTCTAGCATGCTCTATGAATAAATGTTTCAACTACAGTATAACAGTAACACACAGGTTAGCATGAGACTGCTTTGATAGCATCAATTACCCTGTCTGTGTATGATCTCATGTCATAATCGCCTGGTTACTTTTGCTTGGTACAGTATCTGCGTGAAGAAACCAGATGTGACGGCTATCAATGAAGCACCGTTTACATGAAGCAAATCCACTTCTTATGGTATAAGTAGGCCGTTGAAATAAGCACAAATGTCAGGGCAACATCCTGATGCTTAAAACCTCTAGATTTCTGGCCTAGACTCCAGTTGTAAGAATATCCACTGTAAAGATGATTCCTGTAATCTTCCTCTCATCTCATAAAACTGCAAAAAGCAATGGTCACATTGACATGTGCCCTTATATTGTGATTATAATGTAATTAAGGCAATACTGTACCTCACATAATCCTTTATGTTATGTTAATGAAATAATGCTCAATCACAGAAACCATAATCGGGGTTTTTACCACTTATAACACAGCTACTCAAGAAATACATAAATATGTGGCCATGAAATGCTGATTTGAGATTAAACTCATTTACAATATTAGCTATTTATTAAATTAAATCTTCCACACAAAAAAAGCATACTCCATTGCAAAGTACAAAACAACCAAACCACAAGATGGACACAGCAATAATATCACAATGATATTAAAACTGAAGTCTTTTGAGGTCATTTTCACAACAATCAACAACTGTTTCACACAAACGTAACTGCCGCCATCTTGCAATCTCAGTATGGAGTGATATGATAACATATAGAAATTCAGTCTGTAAAGCTGCTTTGAAACAGTGTTGTGAAAAGAGCAATACAAAGAAAGCTGACTTGACGTGATTTGACGAGAGACACGATTTCAGTGACCTGGATTATCGGTCTGATTTACAGTGTTGCCATAGACAATGATCAATACTGGCAAATATCTAACTGTTGAGTGTCTTGATTGACTAATCAGAATCAGTTATTCCAGAGAGCCATCTATTAATGCACTATATTGATTGTTGGAAACACTGACAACTAACAATTTTTTTTAACTAAAAAACACAACTCCAGTGGTTTTTATCACTTAAATTAATAATTAATAATATCACTTAATGTAGCATTCCTGTAGCTCAGTGGTTAGAGCATGGCACTAGCAATGCCAAGGTCATGGGTTCGATCCCAGGGATTGCACATACTCATATACAAATGTATAGTATAATGCAATGTAAGTCGCTTTGGATAAAAGCGTCTGCCAAATGTAAAATGTAAATGTAATAACCGTATTAAATGAAAACAGCATGTAAACATAAGTCAAGAAGATCATCATTACTGTGTTAATTTCATGTTCCTCGTGATCTTGAATCAGAATAACTTCCCCTCATCTCTTCTCTTCTCTGATGATGAGGGCGGAGCAACCTGTCACTCACATGAGATCCACCAATAGCAAACCACAACCATCCAATCAATTCCCCGTGGACAAAATCAAACCAGTGAGTTAGAGCAGCTCAGCCATCGTTAAACACAGAGCATCTGTTATCTGCCTGTAGTGAAGAACAGCATTTGATCATCTCAGCCGAACCTCAGAGGAGCTCATTAAATCTCCCGTCCAACCCCCAGCGTCTCACACGCCACACAGACTGAAAGAGAAACGCAAGAAGAGTTCAGAGGTGGACTGGAGACATATCGACGAAGCTTCACTTCTGCTCCCACACACAGCACATCACAACCAGCAGCATGAAAAAATCAAACGTTTAGCACTGTGAAAGAAACAACAGGATGGGAGAAATAATAGGACAGGAGATAGATGGTCCTAATTTCTCACAGCCCAATTAAGAACACCTTCCTTTCAAGGCAATCAGTTCATTTGCACGGCATCTTGGGAACACACTCGGGCAGATGTTTTCAGTACACTTCCTATCTAACTGAACTGGGGATGCTGAAATCTTAAAAACAATATATTTCAGGTTTGTCCAGTGGGCATGAGCAGTAGAGCAAAGGCTGAGCGCAAGTTTCCAGTAAGACCAGATGGAGATTTGCTGTTTTATTTAGAATTTATTTGAAATTATTTATCCATTACTTGTGGAAAAGAGGAATTATACATGTATACCTTTTACATTTGTTTGAGAAAAAAAAAATAAAAAATCCTATGCTTATTCTGGTAAGTATTTGTGCAGAAAAAAAATAAAAAAATATTAAAATAAACCTAAAACTCAAACAATCTGTTGTGGGATTATGGTTGAATGGTGTGATTGGCTTATTTTTTTTGGGCTGCAGGGATTTCTCAAATATCTCAGCATTTTTCCCCAAACTCTTCACACACTTGTTTTTTTTCCCAACAACAGTTAATCTCTCTATCAAAATGCATTTAAACCACCAAAACCCTTCATATTCAATTCACAATTCACAGCGTTTCAATTCAATTCCAAAACAGCGAATTCACAACAAATCAAGTCGAGTCCACACATAGTTTGATAATAATGACAATAATGATTCAATACTGTCTCAGTTCATGTTTTCATGTCTTTTATTTTGTAATTTGTCATAGCCATGTTTCCTGATTTTGTGCTTCTGAGTCTGGTTCTCATTGGTTTATAGTCTTGTCATGTGATTTTCAGTTGTGTCTTTCCATTGGTTCATTGTGTTGATTACGTCCAGGTGTCTTATGTCATTAGTCCTTGTATATTTAGCCCTCATATTTTCATATACTCTAATGTAATATGCTGTTGTTGAGGCTTTATGTCATGGTTTATGTTCAAGTTTGGTCAAGTTTATTCCAAGTCACTTGTCTGGTTCAATTCTATTCACATTTACTTTAATGAACTCCACTTAACTGGATATTAAGCATATGATTCTTTCATCTAATGTCTCTCAGACAAGAAAAAGACTGTTTACTGCACCAAGAGTAAATCTGTTTCACCATATTATTGTTCCTGAAAAAATCATTTGTAATCTAATCCAAATTTCACAACATTAAAGTTACTTTATAAATGATAATAAATGATACAGGTAAAAATGCTTTATAATAGTATTTTTTTGGAGACTTTCATTTCAGTTGTAGTTGATGATTTCTGTAGATTTGAGCGGTATTGTGAGAGCGTGTCACTGTACGACAGTGATCCTGACATCAGGCGCTCACAAGCCTCAGCAAGTGATGTGGAAAACACATGCAGACGGAGCGACAGTGGACAGCTTTACAACGGGAACGCATGGACATCAGTGTAAACCCCATGCCATTGATTCTCCACCCACTTCCACCTCATTTTAAGCATTTTAATTCAACAAGGTAATAAAAACAGGAAAAAATGTTACTGAACAAATACTTAAAACACTGAATAACAATAAACAAAACACAAAGAGGGTTTCATTCATGAATCTTCCATTAATTCTCACACAAAACAGACCTTCCCGATTCACAAACAAGCTCATATTTTATAGTTAATTGTGTGTATGTAAATGAATCCTGATCATATATGATCGCTCATTCACGGTTAGAAGAATCATCAAAACAGACTATGCATCCATTTTTGTGCATCAATTAGATTTATTCTTATTACACTGTGTTCAGCACAAACTGGGCTACAATAATATGTGAGTTTAATCTCGTTGCTCTTTGTTCCTGTTACCTGCCTGAGTTCTCATTAGTTTCCATGGTTACTCATTGATTAGTCATTCTGTTCAGCTGTTTCCAAATTAGTTCCTTTGGTTTGTTCAATGTATTTAAGCCCTGGGTTTCCTAAATTTAGTAGTCTGGTATTATCATCGTGAAGGTGATTGGACTGTTTTTCTTCTGCATTCCTAGTTGGTGGATTATAATATAGACTGTTTTGTTTTCTAATCATTCATCATGCGTTTGGCTTGCAACCACCGAGTGTGACAGTATGTACATGTTTGAACACACACCCTTAAACCTTTCAACTAGACTTGTGCCGATATTCGGTAATGCGATATATCGCGATAATGAATATGCACGATATTGTTATCGTGGGCATTTCAAAATACCATAAATAATAACTTATTACCAGTTATTACATTTTTAATAATGCATTTAAGAATACTTTCCCCATCAACCGTATAAAATGCACAACACCACTGTATTCTGCGTCAAAGGGATGCGCTCAGATGTAACAAGCCCAACGTGCACGAGAAGCACATGGCGGAACGAGTGAAGGAGACGCGCTGAATGAAAGTGCACGTTCACTCGCTGATGGAACAGCAGAAATGCAGCGGTTACCCCGGAAACCCTGCAAACAAAGCAACTGTGCTAGTGAAGTTTTTTAAATGCCTCAAACAGCCATTCAGTTTTTTGTAATCTCAATGTTGTTCATCACAGCACCAAATACTTAATACTTAAAGACTTAATAGGCTATTTATTTTCAAACTTAAGCATTTTTATATTTTAATCCGGACTACAACATGCCCTAATGATTATAAATGTTCTGATTATTTGTTATTGTTCAGTAAAACTTTGAGACATACGGCTTTATTAGTTAACATGTTAATTCATTATTACCAAACTGACAATGAAAAATACTTATAAAGCATTAATTATTCTTAGTTAATGTTAATTTCTTAGTTACTGTTTAATAACATTGCTAAAATCAAAAGAACTTGTTAAATGGACCTGAGATAAAACTAACAATGATCAGTTGTATTTCTTAACTAACATTAACAAAAAAATTATACTTTCTGTAACAAATGTGGCTATTGCTCAATCTTAGTTAATGCATTAAATAACGAGACCTTATTGTAAAGTGTTACCTGTTCTTCATAGCCTAATTCGTTTGCATTTTAATCTGTTTGAAAATGTTACTTTATATATTTTTTGTTGTATTTAAACATTCAGTTATTTTTATTACAAAAAGAGTTCTTAAACCTGTTATACTATGATAACACTTTTTTTGCAACTAATTTCAATATCGTGATAATACCGTGTACCGTGATAAAAGCTTCAGCAATTAATCGCAACATGAAAATTTGATACCGTCACATGCCTACTTTCAACACCAGCAAACCTGCCCTGACCTCACCCATATCAGCCTCAACAGCAGCACAAGTGTTTCACAACACAACATCAACAGTACATTGTTCTTATTTTTGATGTAAGTACAAAGTAGTTAAAGACACCTAATATAAAGTGTGACAGTAAAAAGTGTTATCAAAATGTACAACACAAACCAACCAACTACCTACTAGCATTTTAAAAATACAAACACTTTCATGAAATTCTGTGCAAAATTGTTCACAGACATCAATTAACAAATGGATGTTAAACAGCAAAAATGGTTCTTCTGGAAGAGAATAATGTTGCTACAGCTGTTCAGTGCTCTGAATCAAATGTATTATTTGGTGGGTATGAATATTTAACAGACAGATTTGGGGATCCTGAGATTTACCCAAACATATATGACTGATGGCCACAGATAAAACTTTCAGAGAAACCAAGACTACAGCTCTTCATTGTGTTAAATGGTTTAAATTAAATGCATTTAAATATGCTAAACTTTGTCAAAGGATCTCATTTCCAGTGGCTTGTGAATGGAAATATTGGCTTAATAATGATCTCATATTATCCTTTAACATCCTCTAATTCAGTGTTTCTCAACTCCAGTCCTCGGGACCCACTGCTCTGCACATTTTGTATGTATCCCTTATTTAACGCACCTGATTCAGATCATCAGCTCGTTAGGAGAGACTCCATTACCTGAACTGAGTGTGTCAGGTAAGAGAGACATACAAAATGTGCAGAGCAGTGGGTCCCGAGGACTGGAGTTGAGAACCACTGCTCTAATTATTGTGTTTTCACAATGCAAATTTATTATCTTTATCTGTATTAATGGTAATGATGGGAGAAACCGAAGCATCCCGGGCCGCTCACACTAACGTCTGATGCGTTAACTGGGCACTCTTTTGTGAAGTCAGAAGTCTCAATCTGATTGGCTGAATTCAGCAGGGAGTCTCTGCCAGGAAACAGAGCTGTGTTCATCAAGACTGTGACAACCGGCGCTTCACATGAGCGACTCAACGCTTGCTTCACAAACCTTTGATTGAAGAGTTGGCAAGGTTAAAATACATTTAAAGTCAACATGAAATCAAAACTGACAATTTTTTTTTTTTTTACAGAATGCTGCAGTGTTTATTATAAATGATTTATCTGTGCACGTATTTTTTAATTAATGTGCACTCATAATCTTTCATCAAAAGCATTAAAACCTCCCTTCCCCCTCCAAACGCCATCTTTTCTCTTCATGATGTACTAAATATCCTCCACAACTGACTGCAAACTGCCATTCAGATCCTCCATTTAGTTATCAAAACCCAACTTCCTACCATCCAATCCATTCCCTTCAGACAAAATCAAGTCCCGCCCTACATTTCTCTCATTCCAGAAGCCGTTTCACTCTTTCACTTATCTAATTTCTCAGATGTTCTTAATGTAGATAGTTGCATTGCGGTCTTGTCATTTATCCGCCCATAAACATGATGTGGAACAAAACCAGCTGTGATTGGTCCTTTTACATGTCAGTCAGACGGCTTCTTCCTGAATAAGTAGCCAGTCTTTGTCTGTAGAGCCCAGACCTTTCCTTCATTGGTTAAGCAAATCAAGGCCCTGAAGCAGCAAACCAAGGTTTGAAACAGTAATGAAGCCTCGTTAGCTGAAACAACACGATTTGGCCAGTTTTTCACACACTCTGAAGCACCGATTTGAAGCAAAATATAAATAAGTAGCTGATACTGATTATTTATGTTTACTGGTATGATGGTGAAATTTTATCCTAGCTTTTGGTAGTTGGCAAAACACCATGTTTACGCTGCAGGCGAGTGCGATGGCATTCGTGTCTGTTGGCTTCAGCTGAACACGCTAATCGACGCCGAGCGCAAGGAAGGCAGGAAGTGAGAAAGAACTTTACAATCTAATTGGATGGTTTGTGCCATTCACTTGAAGTGCAGAGACGGTGTCAGGTTGATGTAGTCCATACGGACTAAAATAATGCTAAGACAGTTTGTTCAATTTAAATTTTGCTGAATGCTAACTGTATTGTGTATCACACTGAGCTTTTTAGATTCTGCAGGCAACATTTTTCTGGGAAAAGTCAATACTGTAGTAGTACAAAGGAAAATAATATGTATGTATACAGTACATTTTTGTAGCAAAGTAACATGTAAACAGATATTTATGGACTATACATGTATGTCTTACAACCGAATGGATCATTTTGTATGTGATGCTCACTCGATGAAAGATTGTTGAGAGATTGTGAACAAAATATCAAACCATTCAAATGTCAGCGATTGATGGATGAACAGATAGATAGATAGATAGATAGATAGATAGATAGATAGATAGATAGATAGATAGATAGATAGATAGATAGATAGATAGATAGATAGATAGATAGAAAAATCTTAATTAACCAGTGCTTGTGTGCTGGGCCAAGTTTCCTCACAAAAGGCCTCTGTGTGGAGTCGTCCATTCAAACACAAGCAGCTCTCGCATCATGCCAAGTGCTGAGAAATAATGGAGCAGTTTAGAGGCTCTGTCCCTGTTCACAGGCTCCCTGAGCTGGGAAAATGTTAGCGCAGTGTTCAGGAGGGGCTTTTAATTGTTTTCCCATCTCTCTTTTTTTCGCTGGCTTTCAAAAGCCTCAGGGCTGACAAACAGGCAATGAACGGGATTGTTTTGTGTTCCGTTGGCCGCAGCCGGAGGTAAACACAACGCGCCCCTGTGTTCCCCAGCGGCTA
This sequence comes from Anabarilius grahami, assembly GCA_003731715.1. Classification (NCBI taxonomy): domain Eukaryota; kingdom Metazoa; phylum Chordata; class Actinopteri; order Cypriniformes; family Xenocyprididae; genus Anabarilius; species Anabarilius grahami. The sequence continues at coordinate 155,565 of RJVU01004142.1, read as the reverse complement.
CGGGAAGGGGCAGAGAAACGGACAGAGACGGAGGCCTCCGGAAGCCGATGGAGATGGGCATAGGGTGCCATTGTGAGAGCTGGCATTGTGTGCGGCGCTGAGATTCTCATGCGTGTCCGTGAAGAGAAGGAGAGGTTGATAAAGCTCTCTCGGATCAAGTGAGTAACAGCTCTGCGCTCCCACACATTTACTTATTTACATACTCAAGAGAGAAATTAATGGCCCGCGATCTCCGACAGTGCACACAAAGATACTCACAAAGCCACCTCAAAGAGGCTTCAGTGGAAGCGGAGGGTTTGAGGAGAGAGTCTTCATGCATCTGGGGCTGGGATGGGGGAAAACAGCATTTCAAAGAGGAAATATGTGTGATATATGGATCCTAATGTTAATTTGCATAATGAAAAAACTGCACACACTGATTCACACTCTTCTGTTCTGTGAGTGTGTGTTGAAGAAGGTGTGGCCGACTTTACACAGCACTGCGTTCTTCTGCAAACCTGAGTGCGAGTTCATTCACTCCGTTTTAATTCAGAGCATTCACAATTCCTCTGAGAGACTGATAAACACACAAGTCAACAATCCCATCAATCACACTGATCTGGAATTCACAATCACAATTATCAAATGATGCAGGTGTGAGAAAAAAAGCTGATCGTGCCGCAATCTTTGAATTCTTTGACATTCAAAGCTGTATCTAAACTCTAAAAATTCTTGGGCTATTCTGGGTTATTAGTCCTGGATTGAGCCTTTTGGGTCATTTTTGGGGTTATTTTTGTTTTATCCAGCACCTGGGTCTGACATAACAACCCTGGGGTTGAGTTATTTATCGCGGGCTTTTTGCCACCTCTTCAGCTCCTCTTCTGCATGTCTTCAGTAAAACACAGGTTTGTGTATGATCAGTTTTATCTAAAAATTATTTTATTTAAAATGTTCTGTATACCGTTTAATTTAATGTGAAGCAACATACAGGGGTGCGATGTGGGTCACCTAAACGAATGTCGAGTCGGTCTTTTCGCGTGATGGAAACGCCCGATGCCTTGCATAAAATTTTATGATTTTATTAAAAAAGATACAGAATATAAATACTTATGATGTTAAATATGTTCTCAGAAGTGTACACTGATTATTTATGGACAGGTTATGGAGTCAGTCACAGCATTTTTCGGTTACGAGTGAAACGCAGACGGCGGTCTGAAGTTATCAGTTCCCCTGCCGAACGTGAGCCATCTCCAGCACGAGATCCACATTACGGTGGAAACAGGACAACAGAGACTCCATTACACTTGAATTACTTCTAAATGTTTATTTTTTACTTCTAAAACTTTGTTAAACGAGCTTAAATGTAGGTAATATGTATTAAAAAGATATAAAATATGCTATACTATAAAATATGATCGGAAATAAAGGAACATTATCATGCAAACCAGTGGTTGTGTGGAGTATTTATTTTTATTTTTTTTTAAAGTTTACAGGATTTTAGTTTATCCATAAACATTAATTCATGTGTGAAGTAAAAATAAGCTAGTATTATAGTAAAAATGAATCAACCCATTGCTGGGTTAAACAAACAACCCAATTTACTGGGTAAATTAACCTAACATGTGTTCTGTCCTATATTTACCCAATCCTTAGGTTGACAACAACCCAAATTGTGTTGTTTTTGACCCAGTATCCCAATTAATGAAGTACATTTTAAAATACTGTTTATGCCACATGCAAATGATTGTTTTGCATTTTGCTATTTGCATAATTAGTCCATATTTCTAAGTGAAGTGAAGTGACATGTGGCCAAGTATGGTGACCCATACTCGGAATTTGTGCTCTGCATTTAACCCATCCAAGTGCACACACACAGCAGTNAAAAATGAATCAACCCATTGCTGGGTTAAACAAACAACCCAATTTACTGGGTAAATTAACCTAACATGTGTTCTGTCCTATATTTACCCAATCCTTAGGTTGACAACAACCCAAATTGTGTTGTTTTTGACCCAGCATCCCAATTAATGAAGTACATTTTAAAATACTGTTTATGCCACATGCAAATGATTGTTTTGCATTTTGCTATTTGCATAATTAGTCCATATTTGATCATCCTGCAACCCTACACGAACAAGCGGTTTGGGCAAAATAAAATAAAAACCACTAAATCACTAAAGAAGACACCTATATGTTGCACACTCTTAAAAATAAATATAGGCATCAATGGTTCCATGAAGAACCTTCAACATCCATGGAATCTTTTCATTCCACAAAAGGTTCTTTAGATTATTAAAATGTTCTTCAAATTAAGAAAAAAGAACTGATCGCTGAAAGGTTCTTTGGTGAACCAGAATTTGCTGCGAAAACCCCATTTTGGAGCCTTTATTTTTAAGAGTGCACTGAAAATCAAAGAGCTCAGATTTAGGGTAACATTCAGTTCAGAATTATACTAAAAAAGCTTGCATATAAATGAATGAAAGCATGCTGTGATTTAGTCAAAGATCGTGGGCTATCTTTAAGAATCCAGCTCTGAGGCGCTCATTGTGAGCGATGGGAAATCCGGTGTGGCACATGGGAATGATTTTAGCACTTCAGAGCATGAGAGATCTGACAGCTAAAAGAGCAGGAGCAGCATCTCCACCAGTTCTCATGACCGCAGTTATTTGAAGTCCTCACAGGCAGTGGAGAGACCCGAGATGGGGGAGGAGAGAGGAAAGAAAGAGGTGATGAAGAGCACGGAGAGAAAGGAGTTGGATGGCACTTTGGCAGCACAGGCTTGTTCCCAGGAGGATTACTCAAGCCTAAAAACACACACATTTATTTGTCGCTCAGCCTTTCTTCGCCTCATCTTTTCACTTCTAACACCCCTTAAGCTGTTTTAAATTTCTCTCTCACACCATTTATCCACTATTTTTCGGCATCCTGCTTTTCACTTTAATTAGTCTCATTTCTCCCTCCTCAGGAGCCCTCTGTGAGCCGACAAACGTTCGTTGACGGAAACGTCTTCAGAATGTGTGTGAGCAGGTTACGATCCAGAAACACAAACCCCAATTACTCAATCTCCACCTCCATTCATTTCTCCGCAATATATGCAATACGATAAACTGAATATAACTCCCACATTCAAAACAGATGTACTTGAACGCATCTTTACAGCTGGAGTTTACGGCACGCTCTATTTCCCTGGGATGTACTTCACATTGATTTTGACTTGACACACCAACCCCCTCCGTTCATTTCAGCCCCATCACACCTGCCTTCAGGCTAACCTTTGACTCCCAGCGCTGATATGACACGAGTGGGGGAGGAAATCACAGAAAGGGCTCCTTCTGACACAGAAGGCTTCATAATCCATTGTGCTGCCAAATCAAAGTACGAAACAACCTCGTTTTGAGAAAAAAAAAAAAAAAAAGGTACATTCAAAAATAGTCTGTCTGTGTATAGCTGACAGGTTCGAATAAAAATAACATTGATCTCTGAAGGTACATTTGTGCACATTATGCATCCACACACACACACACACACAATGAATAGAAGACTTGTACTGAATGTTTTGCCACTCAGGAGCCTTTTGAAATCCAACAGAATGAACATAATGGATTATTTGCATGAAGGCTCGCTAATACTTCCCTTAAAATGACACATTAGTCAAGCCGTCCTAGTCAGAAATAAATAAAGCAAGACTGAACATTTAAAAAGCAACCCTGAAGGACCCCAGATCCCAATGGATACACTGAAATTTTGATATTTTCTTCTTAAGTTAATTATTACAAGTCAGAAGACTGAAGCATTCTTGCACATTTGGTAACAGGTGAATGTACGTGAGCAATTAATGATGACTTAAACGCTCATACAGTTCAATGAAACATTTTCAGTCATGCTTTATATTAGGTGTCTTTATCTACTATGTGCTTACCTCAAAAAAAGATAATTGTTAAGTTCAGTGTACTTATTGTGTTGATGTTGTATTGCAACACTTGTGCTGTTGTGAGGTTGATAAGAGCATATATGGATGCAGGTCATTTTTAAATATGAGTATAATGTAAAAACATGTATGTACAATAAGTGCATTGTATCAAATGATTAGTTTAAATGCTAGTAGTAATTAAAGACACTTAATATAAAGTGGGACCAGTTTTTTCTTAACATGGTGTATGTAAGAAAGAAAGTAATATTTCAAACATACATCAGATAGATCACATAAAGCTTCTATGAATGACATATGGATCCTCTGTTGTGCACACACACACACACACACACACACACACACAGCTCTCACCTGTCAACCTGGAAGATTCAGGAACGGGCAAATGTCGGTGTTTTCTTCACTCTTTGCTCTGTTTCTTTCATGCGCTTTGGTGAGGATGTGACGCGTTGGGAGCGCGCAGCGGGAAGGGACGCGCGTTCAGCGTTGTGTTGGGATAATCCGGTGCTCCGAGCACATCTACAGTCACACTGAAGGAAGACTACCTCAGTGAGAACACAGGCTGTGCTTACACTCCTCCTGCCCCGCCTCGCCTCGCATCAGCCATCCCTCCTATCTTCACACTCTCCCTTTCAGATACTCGCATTCATTAAATAAACCGATGTGCACTAATTGTTTTAGAATTGACATGTAGAACTGGCTTTTTTATATATAAAACAGCAATGAGTGTGCAGTCAAGCGTGAGATGGAAGAATGGAAAGAGCAGAAAGGAAAGAGAGGCAAGAAGGTGAATCTGTGGAGGCAGAGCAGTCTCACGGCGAAATTCTACCAATTTCTACAATCTCATTTACGGTTTCAGACGATCTGCTCTCGATCCACTGAGGGTTCGGTTCAACTAATTCAACAAATCGGCATTTGTATGTGAATAAAATTGTACTAATTCATACGTTATCGCTACCAATTTGAAT